>BMAC01000256.1:147253-159742 GCA_014905375.1 Phtheirospermum japonicum | reverse complement strand
TGGGTTCTCCTTCACTTTGAGCTCTAGCATTCGGCCAAACCCCTATTTCTCTTACAGCTGCTTTTTGTTCTGCACTGAGGGCAGAAATCAGCTTGAAGAGTGGCTGGGGAGATGTTCTTATTTTCAGATTTTTCTCATCTCGAAAATAAATCCTCTTCTTCTTTGCAACTTGAAGAATGGTTTCATCATTCATCGGTTCTTTTCTTTTACGCAGTTGATTCAAAACAATCTGAAAAATGAATTAAAAATAATGAGAATTATTATTATTTTTTAGAAAATGTGTATAACCTAACATGATAATAGTGTTTTATAATCAGGTATAAAAAAGGTAAACCTCAACTGGTTTTTATTTGTTCTTCTGCATTGTCTTTTTGTTTGTCTATCTTCGCCTCAACCTGCGAATATACGGGATATCTATTTAATTTAAATTTGATTATGAATATTATCTGCTAAATATAGCAAAACAACAAAAACTACTAACCTTTTTTAATTTATCCTTTTTCGGCAACTCTGTTTTGCGATGCTTGACAATCAATTTCTTCTTGTCGGTTTCTAACTGATTCTCTATGGCCTTTTTCACCATATTAAAAATCAGAAACCGGGTTTATCAATAATTGTTCTCGCATCAGATGCTTCAATTGGAATTTTCTTTTGTTCTTGCTTTTTCTTTTTCTGAGTAGGAGAAGGATTTTTCTCAACCACTGATGTTGCCACAATCGAACTTTTCTTCTTCCTTCCTTTTGTTTTTTTTCATACATCTTTCTGTTTAAGTCTTCCTCTTGAAGAGTGAGACCTACACCATGTTGATTACCAATTTCGATTGGAGTAATCTAATTGCTCCAAGGGTAATTTGGTTGCTTTCTTTTTCATATCTATAATTAAACACAAAAAATAAAAAGATAATTATAAAATCAAAGAATATTATACATATATAACACATAATATAAAAATATCACACATAATATGCACATATCATCACACAGATCATCTAGTTATCATCACACTGAACATGGAAATATCATCACAGACATCTTATACATATATCACACATAATATGCAAATATGATATACATATCATCACATAGAGTATTGAAATATCATCACACAGATCATGTAGTTATCATCACACTGAACATGGAAATATCATCACAGATATCTTATACATATATCACACATAATATGCAAATATGATATACATATCATCACATTGAGTATTGAAATATCATCACACAGATCATCTAGTTATCATCACACTGAACATGGAAATATCATCACAGACATCTTATACATATATCACACATAATATGCAAATATGATATACATATCATCACATTGAGTATTGAAATATCATCACACAGATCATGCTAGTTATCATCACACTGAACATGGAAATATCATCACAGACATCTTATACATATATCACACATAATATGCAAATATGATATACATATCATCACATAGAGTATTGAGATATCATCACACAGATCATCTAGTTATCATCACACTGAACATGGAAATATCATCACAGACATCTTATACATATATCACACATAATATGCAAATATGATATACATATCATCACATAGAGTATTGAAATATCATCACACAGATCATGTAGTTATCATCACCACTGAACATGGAAATATCATCACAGACATCTTATACATATATCACACATAATATGCACATGTATATATTATCAAAAACTATAGAATCTGAAATAAAACTGAGTGGTTTTAAGAAAATCAAAGAATCGAAAGCATTTAATTAATATACAGATGAATCAACATCATTAATTGACTAAACCCAAAATTTAGAATAATCGGAAGTATATGTCATGAATCGGAAGGAAATCGCCGGAAATTTGAACATTAGGTCACAAACGAAGGAGACGGGTAAAGAAAACGGGCGAAGTTGTGAACTAAAGATTCGGAAAAGGTGAAAAGTTGTCAAAAACTTACTGTTGAATAGTTGGAAAAGGTCAAAATCGTGCTGGAGAAGACGAGACTTGGTGGAGAAAATCTGCTATCGTTCTGAAAAAATCGCCACACAAATTACAGGAAGAAAATCGTTCTGAAGAACTTGAATGGAGAAAATTTTTTGTTTGTTTTTTTTTGCTTCGTTTTGTGTGTTGAGCGTGGGGTAAGTTGAAGAGGCAGATTTTTGGAGGGAGAAAATGAAATTGAAGCACGTGGGGGACGAGCAAATAAAATTGGAGTGGACCCAAAAAATCTGAAACTGGTGCACCTTGTTAGGTGGTTCAGGGTCCATGGTATACCATCCCATGTCTTAGTGCATAGTATAATACACATTTCGCATTTTTACTTTGGATTCATAGCAATTATTTGACAAAATTTAAACCCAATTCATATTATATAGGCCCACACCCTCAATCCCATGTCCAATTGAGCCCAATAAGGTCACCTGTCTTTCTGTTGTATATCATCTCCAAATTTCAAAAACTTAAGGAGAGACATCATTTTTTTCTCTCATTTTCTTACGCCAATATCTTAGGACTGTAAATTTCGTTGGCCTCTTGATGAAAATCCAAACGTTGGGTCTTCAAGAAAATTTACACTGAAAAGCCCTTTTCATAAGGTTTCCAACGACACCTTCTGATCGACGCTCAGAGTTCTAGAGGAGCAGCAAGACGTCAACGAAGTTGATGTCTGCTGTAGTTTTCCAGTGGCGCGCGCGCGACGACGTCGTCAAGCAGCGAACCGTAGGTCCAAATTTAATGAATAATATATCATTTTGTCCGTATCGATGAGTAGATTTTAACTATCTTATTTATTTTGGAAACGATTCTATAAACATCCGAATGAGGCCGAGAACCGGCGCTCACCGGCGACTGCTCATTTCGACCGTTCGACTATAGGGTTTTAGAATATTTATATTATTTGGATGGCTTTTTCATGAGGAACTTATCTTAGGTTCCGTAATCGGATTAAGATGAGTTTATGTGACTCTGTGTGTGTGTGTTATTGTTCGCGTGTATGTGTGCATGTGTGTTTCAGTATGTGTCCAGTGTGTGTTTTGAGGTCGCTGCTGGTGGAAAGTAGTGGTCGAAGGCTAGTGACTGCGGGGAGTGGAAACGGAGGTGGTAGGACGAACGTAGAAATTTTGGGGTTGAAATAAAATGGGTTAGAAGATGAGGGTGTGCTTTTGAGAGTTTGATAGAGTTTTGGATTCAATTGAAGATTCGAAAAATATTAATTTGACCTACACACGTTTTAATTTAAGGGGCATTGACCATATACTAGGGAAATAATTTATCCCAAATAATATTGTATATTTTCATCGTACTAATTACTCCATTTGAACTACGTGATAGACTACAATACCCTCATCTCAATTTCTCGCCCAAAATCTCTTTCTATATCAAGCCTTTATCGGCTCTCCGAAATCACTAACTCCAATTTCCAAAATTTCAAACAATTCAACCCCAAACTATAAGGGATTCTCATTGGTCGCGTTGTTTAAGGTTTAGGATTCAATACTACATACTAAATTTCAAACAGTTTGACCCCAAATTATAAGGGATTCCCATCGGTCGCTGTTTAAGGTTTAGGATTCAATACTACATACTAAATTTAGGTTGATGTAATTTCTCTCAGTTAATTGCGAAGAAGAAGAACCAACCACAAACTATTGCGAAGAAGAACACAAAATGGATAAGTATGATATTATTTCAATTTTCGTACTTATTTGGAGATCCTACGTTTGTACAAAATTTGGCCTGAATTTTATGATAGCGTCTAGGAGAACAGTTGTTTTTTAAGTGTTTGGATTATTTAATTAGGAAATAGGTATTGTTGTTTAAGAAAATTACAAAATGTGCTTTGTTTCGTGTGGTATGTATACAACTCCATACTATATGAATACTAAAACCGAAAAATGTTGTCTTTTGGATGATTAGGTTGCTGTCATTTGAAATTTCATGCTATTGTATTTATTTGTTTGCATTTCATACTTCACTGTTGTATAAAATATTTTTAAAAAGTATTATGCAGTATACAACTCCATATTTTGAACTATCTATAAAAGTAGTATGGAATATTTTAGAAAATGCAATTTGAAATATACAGTATGAAATATTTAACAAAAGACAACAGTATGGAATATTTAACTTATGCTGTATGGATTTTTGAAGTATGGAATTCTGCATTTCGAAATATGCAGTATGGAATATTTTGAAATATTCAGTATGGAATATTCTATAAAAATTTGGATTGCGTAGATCCCTTTTCATAAAATACTTTTGTTATATTGAGTTTTAGGGCAGAGTAGTCAATTTAACATAAGTTTTATGAGTATATGGTAAATATTCAACTTAAACGAGAGTGGTGGTGAGAATGTAGTAAATGGTAATTTCCCCTTAATTTAATCCCTCAAACTAAGTTTTGGTTTATTTTGAAGTGACCCTAAACTGGATTCTTCAAAAGCTTAGATTGAACCTATGAACTTTCAAAAGTTTTTAAAACTCCATTTTTACCTAATTACTTTATCAATTTTTCAAAAAACGGGTCAAACTACTTTTGAATGACTTCAAGTTCAAACCATAGTTTCGTTACGACATTCTCTTATGGAAAACACATTTGAAATTATAGTTTTACTCTTTGAAATTATAATTTAGACAATCGAGAGCGAGTGTCCTTAATATTTTTTTTAATGTCCAAAAATATTATTTTCACTTCCAATCGTCATAGAATCTTATATAGTACCGTATTATACATTATATTTATATGTTGTATTTAGGAGACTACTTTGGCTTTTATCTAGAAGTGTCAAGCCATGGCGTGTAATTAGATTTGGGATTTTGTTAAGCTACTATAATGATGTGCTAATCCATGAAAGAACATTCAACCAAAGTGGGTAAAATGATTTAATTTGGATTTTGAAAGAATAACAAATAAAGTTATTTTCATTGCATACACATCAACGCGAATGTTCTTATTTACTATGATTATATGAAATTTTGAACATGATGTTATTACATGGTTTATTTAAATGAAAGAAAATGAATATTATTGTTTATTATAAATCATTCTCTATACCTTTGAATTTGTTATGAAGTTTGTCAATTGTTGTAAGATCATATTTTGTGGTATTTTTTGAAATATTTCTTAACATCTCTTGAATCTATGATTTGTTTGAGGATTGCATATGTTGGGCAATATACCGAGCATGTCACATGTGGTTGTTATTACACTATGCATGGTCTATTCCCATCTCCTGGTTGGGTCCAATTTGTCGATAAGAATGAATCATAAATTTGGTGTATTTCATAATATGATGATTCCCTCGTTTTCATCTCATCGCAAAAGGGACGTCGAGCCATTCGTGAGGCATAAGATGGCTTGAGGCTTTGGCCTATTATATAGCTTCGACCTATATTGTCGGGTCACCTTTCATGGAGAGTGGATAACATAAAAAGGGTTTGGTGTCTGATCAACATTGACCCTAGGTTTATCTCTTGTTTATTGACCAAAATTGATTCAGGAGCTTAGTGNGACAGATAATTAATCAATGGGCAAGGGTATCCTGACAGGCATGTCTTGTCAGCATCTCATTGATAAAATACCAATGGGCAGGTGATTCGAACTTTCCGCACCTAGTTTTATAAATATGTTTGTCAAATGTTTAAATTCGCTCGCAAGAGTACGAGTTCGCTTGTATGTTGGTAAGTATAAACCTAGTCGATTCTCAAGGAACAAACAATTGGAATCTTCAATGTTTGTTTAATCACAACACACACGAACAAGTATAATTGGGGTTTGGTTGATTTTGATTTTATAAATGAAGAACTGAAAAGCAAGAGCAATTAATTAAAACTAATTAACTTGAACTAATTATCTTAAACTATTTAACCAACTAGTATTTAAAAGGCTTAATTAACTAAAAGCTATGAACTAGAGTTTTGGAAATTAAAGAGAAATTAAAGATTTAAGAACCAAACTATTACTAAGATTATTAAGTATAAATGAGAGAAAAGAAATTGAAATATTAAAGATTACGAACTATATTATCCAAGAAGCCCAAAGTATCAAGCATCAAAAGTTCAAGATCCGAAAATAAAGTACAAATTATCTAAAAGCTAAAAGTAACGAAGAACTAATCTAGAAAGCAATTAAAAAAGTTTTGATTACTTATTAGATCTGGAAAAAAGCAGTAAATCTCCAGCTATTCCGGAGAAAAGAAGTGGATCTCGGCCGAAGAACTAATCACGAACGAAAGAAAGGAGCGTAGAACTCATGAACTTGGATCTTCAATCTCGATCTTGTATCTATGTAACAGGCGATGGAAACGGACTCTGTCTGCGTCTCGGGACCTTAGAATGTGTAAAAATGTTAACCTAGGTGAATTATAGAAGGATATATATAGGTTTCCAAAATTGGAGCACAAGTTTCCTTAAAAATCCTCGATCTGGGCCCGTTAGCGGTAGCTTAGCGGTTGAGGCTACTGCTACCGCTATTGTTAACCTCTTGCTAAAACTCTCTGTCCTTTCCTAACGGTCAAGATAGCGGTACGTCCACCGTTAAGCTCACCGTTAACACCTCTCTGAAGCCCCTAACTTTTTAACTAACGGTAAGGCAACCATTAATCTCACCGTTAACAAATTCTGGGAGCTCTCTGTCATACTTTAGCAGTTATGTTAGCGGTAGTTTAGCGGTAAGATCTACCGCTAACCCTACCGTTAAGTGGGTAAAATTGCTACTTCTTCGCCGAATCGCTCATTTTCGTCTCTTGGTTCTTGCAACGGTTTGAAAACCTCATCTATTTAGTGCTGAGCTCCTTCAGT
Organism: Phtheirospermum japonicum; assembly: GCA_014905375.1. Lineage (NCBI taxonomy): Eukaryota > Viridiplantae > Streptophyta > Magnoliopsida > Lamiales > Orobanchaceae > Phtheirospermum > Phtheirospermum japonicum. The sequence goes on along the minus strand of BMAC01000256.1, from coordinate 152,940 downwards.
TACTTAGATGTATGGGAAGAAATAGAGAATAATCACCCAATTGCATCTGATAAAACCAAAAAGATTAGTTACCAAGAATAGGTGGTACTAACCTCAAATCTGAGACTGGCGACCTGAATAGTGATTGATCGACAAATCCTCGACGCTCTAATTTGAGAATCCGTCTCCGCAAGAGTACGGAGCCGGTTGTAGGGCGGCGAGTTCTTCCCGAGTCATGTCTCTCGGGGATGGATGTTATCGGCTATAGGTTTCTTAATTGTTCTTATCGTCGGTTTATACGAAACTAATTTAAACTAAGAAAGCAGTAGTCATTGTTCGGTTTTGAGTTTTACGACTAAGATTTATACTGAAATACAAGATTTAAAAATATTGAAAATGAAAAGGAAATTAGAGCTTATTTAAAACGATTAATCTAAACTAGTTAACTAATAAAACTTATAATTTTAAATTAAGGAAAATGGAGGGAAAAWTAAAGTCAAGCTTATTTGAAAAAGTCAATATTAATTTAACAAAAATTAAAGCTTTAAAAAGGGAAGATTATATAGAACTTATAAAAGCTTTGAGAAATTGATTTAAACAACTTAACAACTTAAAAGCATAAGTTCAAAAGTTWRAAAGCTACAAAATGAAAATRAAAGTTTTGATAATCAAAATAGSAACTAAACTATKATCCGAGCATTWACACAAGATTAAAGAAAATAACATGAACATAAAACTTATATTAATAGAAAKATATTACCAAATGTATGATTCCAAAAAGCTTGAAAAKGAAAGCTTGAAAGCTTGAAGGATTCTTCACCAAAAAGAAATGTAAACCAAAGCTTAAACAACTAACTAATATGGATCTAAAGCTTAACTAATCTATCACTAATTACTAGAATTTATGAGAATTTAAATTGAGCAAATATGAAAGGGAATTGTTTTCTGGTTTGAAGGAGCTTTCTTGGGGAAGAAAGGCCTTCTGCAWGTTGCCTTCTCTTGAAAAGACGTCTGATTACTTATTCTCCAAAAAAAAATCTGCTTTTCAGTCGATCGACTGCAAAAGCAGTCGATCGACTGGCAGTCGATCGGTCATGTCGGCAGTCGATCGACTGCATGTCAAAAATGGCCAAAAGTCCCTGGAATCCAGTCGATCTTGAGGGCTCCAGTCGATTTTGTAAGGCCCGCTCCATTTGCACATAAGCTTCCCGGGAAACATGGCAAGACGAGTGTTATAAAGGAGTACTTGCATTCCCTCCTCCAACTCTTTTGGTACGAGTTTCTTATCGTGGAGCAGCTTCGTTTTCTCCTTGTACAACCGGGCATTATCAAACGCCTCATTCCGTAATTCTTCGAGCTCCTCCAGTTGGAGTTTTCTCCCCTCTCCGGCCTGCTTCAAATCAAAGTTACACGCTCGGATTGCCAACCACGCTCTATGCTCCATTTCCACCGGCAGATGGCACGACTTCCCATACACCAGACGATAGGGACTCATTCCAATAACCGTCTTATAGGCCGTACGGACGGCCCACAAGGCATCGGTGAGCTTTGTTGACCAGTCCTTCCGGTTTGGTTGCACAGTTTTCTTGAGAATGTTTTTGATTTGACGATTACTCGTCTCGACTTGCCTGGCTGTTTGCGGATGGTAAGGAGTGGAAACCTTGTGCACGACTCAATAGTTCTTCAACACTCGTTCAAGTAGTTTGTTGTTAAAATGCTTGCCACCATCGCTGATTAGCACCCTCGGAACTCCGAATCGGCTGAATATGTTGCTCCGAACAAAATTTACTACCATTTCGCCATCATTTCTCCTTGCCGGGATTTCTTCTATCCATTTAGAGACGTAATCCACCGCAACTAATATGTATTCGTACTCGTGAGACTTCGGGAAGGGACCCATGAAATCAATCCCCCAAACATCAAAGATCTCCACGGCCAAGTTATACATCATCGGCATCTCATTCCGCTTTCCGATACTACCCGTCCGTTGACACCGATCACACCTCTAACAATGCTCGTGAGCATCCTTGAAAAGAGTAGGCCAATAGAAACCCGACTGGAGAACTTTATAAGCGGTCTTTTGGCCATCAAAATGCCCCCCGACTAGATGATCATGACAATGAGTCAATATCTCCTCTTTTCCCTCGTCCGGAATGCACCTCCTCAAAACACCATCCTTCCCGATTTTGAACATAAGAGGGTCATCCCAATAATAACCTCGACACGTGGCAAGAAACCTCCTTCTCTCGTGATGAGACAGGTCTGGACGGAGCACCCCGCTAGCAAGGTAGTTAGCAATATCGGCGTACCATGGTGTGACGGACACACCGAAAAGGTTATCGTGAGCTTGGTTTTCTCCGATAAGTGGGGACTCTTTCTCTCCATTCCCGACCTCCAAATGAGAGAGGTGGTCGGTGACTACGTTCTCGCACCCTTTTCTATCCCTGATCTCCACGTCAAACTCTTGAAGTAGAAGGATCCACCGGATTAGTCTCGGCTTCGCTTGAGGCTTGTTGAAAAGATGTCGTAGTGCCGCATGATCGCTATGTATAATCACCCTCGACCCAACGATATATGATCGGAACTTCTTGAGCGAGTAAACCACGTCAAGTAGCTTCTTTTTGGTAGTTGTGTAGTTCCTTTGAGCGTTATTGAGCATAAGACTTGCGTAGTAGACGACCCGGAGGAGCTTGTCGACTCGTTGCCCTAGGACGGCACCCACTGCTTCGTTCGATGCATCGCACATTATTTCGAACGGGAGGGACCAATCCGGGGCTATCACCACGGGAGTAGAAGTCAAGCTTTTCTTCAATGAATCGAACGCCGCTAGACAAGCATCATCAAACACAAACGGGACGTCGGCGCTAAGCAAATGGCACAAGGGGCGGCTAAGCTTCGAGAAGTCCTTAATGAACCTCCTATAGAACCCTGCATGATCGAGGAAGCTCCGCACTCCCTTCACGTTGATCGGTGGGGGAAGTTTCTCAATCACGTCGATCTTCGCCTTGTCGACCTCGATTCCTTTAGACGACACCCCAAGACTATTCCACTTCTCACCATGAAGTGGCTTTTCTCCCAACTCAAAGTAAGGTGGTTCTCCAGACATCTCTCCAAAACACTTGACAAATGATCAAGACACTCGTCGAAAGTAGAGCCATAGATAGAAAAATCGTCCATGAAAACCTCCATGTACTTGTCGAGCATATCGGAAAAGATCGAGAGCATACACTGTTGGAAGGTAGCGGGTGCATTGCACAAGCCGAAGGGCATGCGTCGGAAAGCGTATGTGCCAAAAGGGCACATGAACGTCGTCTTGGATTGATCCTCCGGCGAGATAGCGATTTGGTAGTATCCTAACAATCCATCGAGAAAATAATACGAATGATGCCCCGTGAGCTTGTCCAACATCTGGTCGATGAACGGGAGTGGGAAGTGGTCCTTCTTGGTGGCGGCATTGAGCTTTCGGAAGTCTATACACATTCGCCAACTGGTGGTCGCACGGGTCGTCACACACTCGCCCCGTTCATTCTCAATCACGGTTATTCCGATCTTCTTCGGCACCATGTGGACTGGGCTCACCCATTCACTCTCTCCGATCGGGAATATCAAACCCTCGGCCACAAGTTTCAGTATCTCTCCCTTCACAATCTCCATCAAGTTCGGGTTCAATCGTCGTTGGCCTTCCCTCGATGGTTTTACTCCGTCTTGGAGGATGATCCTATGCATACAAGTGGAGGGGCTTATGCATTTAATATCAGCAAGGCTCCACCCTATCGCCTTCTTGTTCCTCTTCAGTACTTCCACCAATCGTGTCTCGTCTCTCGAGGGAAGCTCGGCGTAGATAATCACGGATTTTGTCTCATCGCTTTCCAAGTAAACGTATTTGAGATGGCTCGGAAGGGTCTTGAGCTCCGTTTTTTCCCAAAGGGGCGATTCTACGCTCGATAACTCAAATATTTCTACCACCCCCTCCGATCGAAGAGCTCGCCACTCGTTGTCCTCAACATCCTCATTCACAATCTCCTGAGCAGCTTCTTCAAATAGTTCTTGTATCGGGTCGATCATAGCACAATCGGCATGAAAGGAGGAAGGCGGAACGGCTCCCAAGTCGTGGATCGAGAAGTTCACTGTATCTCCCAAAATTGAAAAAGATAACTTCCCATTTTTCACATCGATCAAGGTGTTCGTCGTGGCCATGAAGGGTCGACCAAGTAAGATAGTGTGTTCTCGGCCTTCGTTGCTCACCTCCCCGACGTCCAGTATAACAAAATCCACAGGCACGATGAGGCTTCCTACTTGTACCAAAACGTCTTCGACCACGCCCTTCGGGTATCGGACTGATCGGTTGGCCAGTTGCAAACACATTCTCGTCTCCTTGAGGTCGCCCAACTCCAACTGTTTAAAAATAGAGTACGGCATCAAGTTTATTCCTGCGCCGAGGTCTAGCATCCCTTGTGTCTCCTTTCCATTTCTGAGGGTGATTTTGATACAAAAACTTCCCGGATCACCTTCTTTATGTGGGAGAGAGTTTCTTAAGGCAATGCTCGCTGCGTTCGATATGCATATCTTCTCATTCTCCTCGAATCGGCGTTTCTTCAATGTTAGCTCCTTGAAGAACTTCTTGTAAGCGGGAATATTTCGGATTATGTCTAGCAAAGGAAGGTTTATGTTGACCTTTGATAATATCTTGTATAGCTCGAGGAATTGGTCGTCTTGCTTTGTCGGTCGGATACGGCTCGGATATGGAATCGGAGGTCGGTATGGTGTCGCGGACTTATGTAACCCCCCGTCAGCCTGGGACTCCTTCACCTCACCACTAGAGAGTGATGTGGGAGAGCTAGGAGCGGCTATGGGCTCGTTCGAATCTGGAGTAGCACGATCTTCTTGAACACTCGTCGAAGGTCCGTCGTCGGGTAGGGCGACCTTGTTGTCTACCACCTTGCCACTTCGGAGAATGGTCATGGCTTGAGCTTGGGCCGGTTGACTTGGTAGCTTGTCCTTGTCCCGTGCTTGTTTTAGTTCGTTGACATCCGTAGCTATTTGCCCCATTTGTGTCTCCAAACTCAAGAGCCATTTGCTTAGCTCGGATAACACGGATTCAAGGTTTGATTGTCGCGGTCTCGGATTGTCTTGGGGAGGTGGAAACGGTGCTTGTTGAGGCGGTTGGTGAGGCGGAAAAGTTGGTCGAGCGGCATATGGAACTTGGAGGCGCGTTGGTTGAGCTTGTTGTGTCATCGGGAGTCCGGGTGGAGTTTGAGTGTTCGTTGTTCCTTCCACCTAAAGTTAGGGTGGTTTCTCCAACTGGGATTATATAATGGAGCATAAGGATCGTTGTTGCGTGGAAAACCTCCCCGTGTTGCTTGGTATCCCTGGACCGCGTATGCTTGCTCGTCGAAGTCGTTCGTTTGCCCGTAGTTAATCGGACACGCATTAGCTCCATGCCTCGGCATTCCGCACGTAGTGCACGTCTCGATCGAGCTCGGGTATGGCTTGGTGAGAGAGGCTATTTGACTTTCTAGCTCGGCGATTTTACGCGTCCACTCGGGCTCGTCTTTTGTCGAGACCTCTTTCACGTGATCCTTTCGTTCCAAAATACTCATGCGATGATCGTTGGTGGCCATGTTAACAAAGATGTCGTATAGTTCTCTCGTCGAGCGGCCGGCTAAGTTCCCGCCGGCGGCATTGTTCACCATGCGTTTTGATGCGAA
>BMAC01000256.1:92660-146150 GCA_014905375.1 Phtheirospermum japonicum | reverse complement strand
TGGATGTTATCGGCTATCGGTTTCTTAATTGTTCTTATCGTCGGTTTATACGAAACTAATTTAAACTAAGAAAGCAGTAGTCATTGTTCGGTTTTGAGTTTTACGACTAAGATTTATACTGAAATACAAGATTTAAAAACATTGAAAATGAAAAGGAAATTAGAGCTTATTTAAAACGATTAATCTAAACTAGTTAACTAATAAAACTTATAATTTTAAATTAAGGAAAATGGAGGGAAAATTAAAGTCAAGCTTATTTGAAAAAGTCAATATTAATTTAACAAAAATTAAAGCTTTAAAAAGGGAAGATTATATAGAACTTATAAAAGCTTTGAGAAATTGATTTAAACAACTTAACAACTTAAAAGCATAAGTTCAAAAGTTAAAAAGCTACAAAATGAAAATAAAAGTTTTGATAATCAAAATAGCAACTAAACTATGATCCGAGCATTAACACAAGATTAAAGAAAATAACATGAACATAAAACTTATATTAATAGAAATATATTACCAAATGTATGATTCCAAAAAGCTTGAAAATGAAAGCTTGAAAGCTTGAAGGATTCTTCACCAAAAAGAAATGTAAACCAAAGCTTAAACAACTAACTAATATGGATCTAAAGCTTAACTAATCTATCACTAATTACTAGAATTTATGAGAATTTAAATTGAGCAAATATGAAAGGGAATTGTTTTCTGGTTTGAAGGAGCTTTCTTGGGGAAGAAAGGCCTTCTGCAAGTTTGCCTTCTCTTGAAAAGACGTCTGATTACTTATTCTCCAAAAAAAAATCTGCTTTTCAGTCGATCGACTGCAAAAGCAGTCGATCGACTGGCAGTCGATCGGTCATGTCGGCAGTCGATCGACTGCATGTCAAAAATGGCCAAAAGTCCCTGGAATCTAGTCGATCTTGAGGGCTCCAGTCGATCGGCCGCAGTCGATCGGCCAAGTAGGCAGTCGATCGACTGCGTCGTCCAAAATGCTAAAAGTCCCTGGAATCCAGTCTATTTTGGGGGCTCCAGTCGATCGACTATAAGGTCAGTCGATCGACTGAACATCCAGTCGGTCGACTGGATTCCTGCTCCCGGCTCGATTTCTCGTCATTCTTTTCACGTCCGCCGGTTGATCGAGCCTCGTCCGTTGCGCTTCCTTGCTTGTCCGTCCACTCCCGAGTCGAGTATCAACGATCCCAAATGAGCGCGGGCCCCGCTTGGACGTCCTACGGCCAAGAGAAAAACGAAAAAGTGAAAAATTACGAAAACTATTAATAAAACGTACAAAAACTAAGAAAACCTAGAAATAACGAAAAACGGCCAACTCGACTCCTAAAACACCTAAAAGCAAGCGAAACACACGCAACGTGATACAAAAACGATAGCAAAAATATGTACAAAAAGATGCAAATCAGTGATGAATAACATCACAGCGACCTGATTGATCTCTAAGAGCCTCCTGGCGACCTAATCGATCCTGCAAAACAACACCTAACACCAAGGCGGTGGACGGCCCCGATGTAGGCCCTCCGATGCTTAAGTTAGCGAGTGCGAGAGATCAAAATACATAAATTACCCCAAAATCCATTAAAACCATAATTTGCCGGGACCTCACAATACCATCCATTATTAGCCTGTTCAGGTCCAGAAACCATAAAACCCAACACCCAACGCCGAGCAACCACTCAGCGCCGAGCTGTTAAACCATAAGAGCTCGCCTCTCCCAAAGGAGGTTTCCTATAGGAGAGGTCACCATAAATCCATAACCCATAAATAATAATTAGAGATAAGAGAACTATTCGTAAAGAGAGAATAATATATGCTTCATGATTCATGATAAAAGAGAGAGGGCCAGAGAGAGTTTTTCAGCTTGAGTTGAGATTATAAGCTTGTGAAATAAGGGCCTGAATCCCCTATTTATAAGATTATTGTGACTTATCCACCGATTAATAGGATTCTTTCATTAGGTGGAATTAAATCTCCTAATTATACCCGATCCCCATATTTAGGAAATATTCTCATACTTGGATTCTTACTTCCCATAATTCCATAATAACCATAAAATTATATTACCATATACGCTAGGACCTAGAAACTCCCATCCTTTTATTATTTTCTTACCATATAACTGAAGCCGACATTTTGTTTCGTATCAGCTAGTCCCTCATATTCTGGCTGATTAATGTATGAAATCAGGTAGAATATGTAAGAAATAAAGACAAAAAGCCATAAACCATTTACTCGACCTAAAATAGAAATATAATTGAAATTCTAAATCCAAAATTAAAATGAAAAAAATAAACCTAAAACGAAAAACTCAACCCTAAAAATGGAAAATTAAACCCTAAAATTAAAAATGAAACCCCAAAATTAAATATTAAACTCTAAAACCTAAATTTTTATGATATGTACTAGTTATATATGTTAATATATGTCAGTTATATACGATGATATATTAAATTATTGGGTTCACCTTGCAAGGTGCACTCAGATGCACGGTATAATGACTCTTATTCAAATACATCCAAGTATGAAGTTTCTTTCCACAAAAAGAAAGAAAAAAATTGTATTAATATGTAAAAGTATTCAATACTATAATAATAATAATAATAATAATAATAATAATAATAATAATAATAATAATAATAATAAAAGTAATATTAATACATATAATATGTATTTATATTTAATAATATAAAAAGAAATATATATAATAATTAATAATCTACTATTAGTATATATATGTTTTTTTTGTCGGGTTGCCTCCCAATTAGCACCTTCATTTATCGTCATTGTTTCAGCACAAATCATTCACGATTAGTCTGAATAAGTTGGGTCCGCAAAACACATTTCTTTTTCATTCTCTTCCGGTAGGATCTCGTAAAATGATTTAAGCCTGTTGCCTTTAACTGTAAAGAACCTTGAGGTTGTTGTATTTTAAATTTCAAGTGCTCCATGCGCAAAAACTTTAGTGATTACGAAAGGTCTATCCCATCTCCATTAGGCAGGATTTTGGTGGCCCAAATCATTCATAGCTTTCCAGGGAATAGACGTAGGCGAGATTGAAATAGAAGAACTTTTTGGCCCACCAAAAACTGTTTTATCGAGATCATCTTGGCATGAAAATTCTCCATCTTTTCCTTGTAAATTCTAGTGCTTTCTTACGCCTCATTTTGTATTTCTTCAAACTCCTGAAGTTGCAATATCCTTATTGAACTGTTTAATCGCCCAATAATCCCTATGCTCGAGTTCAACTGGGAGGTGAAAAGGTTTTCCAAACATAATCTGATACGGCGACATGCCTGTGGGAGTTTTATAAGTAGTTCGATATGCCCACAACGTGTCGGTTAAACATAAGTCCAGTCTTTTCTACTTAGATTCATGGTTATCTCAAGAATAGATTTAATCTCACGATTCGACACTTAGGCATGTCCATTCATTTTTGGGTAATAAGCATTTGACAATTTCTGAATAACATTATATTTCTTTTACAATGCTTCTACTGTTCAATTGCAAAAATATAGGTTCCACGATCGCTAATTAATGCCATGGGGACTCCGAACCTAGTAAAATTGTTGGACTTAATAAAATCTGAAACAACTTGAAAATCATAAGTCTTGGTGGATTTTTCTTCAACCCGCTTCAATACATTATCAACAACTACTAATATATGAATAATTGAAGGAAGCAGTAGGAAGTGGCCCAATAAAATCGATGTGCCAAACGTTGAATATTTCACAAAATAAAGTCATTGGAGCATTACATAAACCAAACGATATGCAACAATATGTGTATTGATTTGCACATATTTGTGTCTATTTTTGTATGCTTTTGCATTTTATGTTTATGTTATAACGGGTTTTGGGTCGTTTTTCCTCTCATTTTTCTATCTTTTAGTATTTTTATAGATCATTTTGTTTCTATCCCTTTTAACACATTTTCTCTCTTATTTTAAAAGTTTTCATAGTAATTTCGCTTAATTTTCTGTTTTAGTTTCGGAACAACGAAAATCGGACGAGAGACGCAGGGCTACTGTCGATCGACACGTCGTTGACGCAGCCCATCGACACAGCACCAATGCCAATGTCGAAAGTAACTTTCGATCAATGTGCCAAGGTTTTCCAGCCTCCGTCGATCGACGCAGCCCGTCGATGTGACACCGACGGGCACCTCGGCGTCGATGAAGAGCTACGCCAGAGACACCGTAAATCGATGCAAATCAATGGTCGTCATTTTCATGCAAATTTACCATGACGCCCTCCTCGTCTGATACTATTTAAAATACATCTCTCTTCAGTTGGAGAGCAGACCCGACCAGAACAAGAAACTTACCTATTCTAAACCCTAGTTTCCATGTTTATGAACATTTGAATCTTCCTTTCACTCTTACTTCATCTTATCTTTAAATCTTTGTGCTTTCCATTCTAGAATTCGCACGATCTAGTGTTTAGATCCCCAGAACTCATCTCGTGGATAGTTTGTTAATTTAATTTTTTGCAATTCGTATTCTTAATACGCTAGAGTAATTTCCTTAGTTCAATTCTTGATTTTGTTCGTGAATTTTAGTGATTGGTTTACATGTTATTGGTTGTGTTGATCTTGGATTCCGTTTGTTTGTATGTTTTGGTGCTGATTCTTCTTGGGTTTGTTTGTGAATTTTTTTGGTGATTTTATCGTTTATGCGTTCTTGTTTATTTGATGCATCATTGTTTGGGTGTTAGTCGACTTTCTCATCCATTTTAGTTCAAGTCATTTGATCGAACACCTTTGATTATTGATTGTTATTCATTGTTAATTTTTATCGTGTTTATTTATAAAGCTCAGAAATCCGTTTGAAACTTTACTTGAATCATTTACTTGCTTGTTTAATTTCAAAGTCAATTTGACCAATTATTTTTAGTTCTTAAAACAACACAAACAACCAACTTAATTGATCGCATGTTTAGATAATTTGTGTGTCTTAACGAACGTTTTTTACTTCGATTATCATTCCTCGAAAGATTCGGCTCGAGTGAAACTTGTCACTTACAATTGCTATGTTCTCTTGCGGACGAACCTTTTATTTTAATGAAAAGTAAGTGTTAAAAAGTTCGATTCAGAACTGGCGCCGTTGTCGGGGAATGCCAAAGGTATTCAAAAAATGTTCATTCATATGTGATTAGTTAGTGTAGTTTAATTTCTGTTTATTTTGCCTCGATTTGTTTGATCATTTGTTGAGTGTATGTAAGGGCGAAGGTTATTAGTGTGAGAGCTTGTCACGTTCGTTGACTACATCCACAGGGTCAATAGAATGAGAGTCGCACCCAGCAGAGTTGAGGGCGAAAGTTCTCGAGAAGATCCGATAGACGAATCATCGATTGATCCTCCCGAGGCAAACCCAAGTTCACCGTAGGAGCAAAATGAACAAAATGGCGTACTGAATCCATATGTGAATACGAACGTCAATCAAACTCCTCCGGATGCACGAATGCCTTACGCCAATCCTAATCAAGGCAATCATGATGCTCCATCATTTAACTAAGGCCCTTACAATTAATAACCATACAATCAAGCCCCTCGAGCGAATCAACCACCACACCAACACGTTCCAGATCTTCAACACGAGCCGCAACAACCTTACGATCAATAATCGTACAACCAACAACCGCAACAACCGTACAACCAACAACCAAGGCAACCATACTACCAACAAGCCCGAGGCCCATACATGCAGCCCAACAGGCTTTACCAACAACAAGATCATCGGCCGACCCGTAATGCGAGAGTTTGCTCGGCCTGTGATTGGCTCGTCCACATCATGCATCTGTTTGGGCCCCATGGCCTGGGACTATGAGCTTATGGCAACCCACTACAATCAATTGACGACCTCAATACTTGATCGACATTCGGGATTGACAACCCCGAATTGTGGATTAAGTGCTCGGCAAAAACTGATTAATCGTGGAGACGATCTGAACACCCTAAACCCTCGTTCTATTTATTTTAATTAAAGTCCCCTTTTTAATTCAAGTTTTAGCATAAAACTCAACCCAAAACAATGATTTAATGCTTTCTTAGGAATAGATTAGTGTAACTTAGATTAACAAGAGATTAACTAAAACACCGAACGACGATTATATCTATCCTCGAGAGACACGACTAGGGAAAGCTTACCGCTCTACAATCAACTCCGTACTATTGCGGAGAAGATTTCTTAGAGTGTTAAGAATTCTTCGATCAAATTTTGGCGCCGTTGCCGGGGATAGATTAAGGCTAATGGTGTTTTTAATTATTTCTCTTGTTATCTTAGTTTTTAGTTAATATAGATTTTTGTTTTACTTTCGATGATCGTAATCCCTTGTTGAGTGTTGTATTCGCAAGGTACTCATTCAGGGAGCCCGATGCCGCCCAACTACACTTACGACGATCAAAGGATGCCTCCGCCGCTCGATTGATCCTGCCGAGGATGGCAAACTACCGAGCCAGTTTGTCATACGAGGACCCTAATATACAAACTCCCACATATCCAAACTCCCGAATATCCAAATCCGTACACCACTCCCCCAAGCTATCGGGTCCCCTGGACTTACGATGACCCGTACGCTTTGATTGGTGAAGAATGGGCCCCTTGTTTCAATTATTCTGGCCTAAACCCTCCATATTCTCCCAAGATTTGATATCCCCATAACCCGAGCATGGACTCGTGGTCTTTATGATTCGGATTTCGATGATCCATATGCTCAACTCGCCCCACCTTCTTCTTACCCGAGCTTTGACTCGTATGCTCCCCAAATTCATGATTCATATTCTTGGAGCTAGGAATTTTATGACCTACCCACCTCGAGTTCGTATACTCCGAAAGATGACCCGTACACCTCACTTTTTCATGATTCATCTATGACCCAACTCCCGGACTTTGAGCCTCTCTTATCCGAGCTCGTGGAGGTGATTCGACAATTGGATGAGTGCCTTACTCGCATGGAGACTCAAGTAGAGAAAATTTCCAACGAAGTGGACGAGCTTAAGAGACCGTGTCTTGATGAGATGCCCATATTTGATGTGGTGGTTCCCACGATCGTTGACGGCAATTCGAGTTTTGACAATCTCTTGAAAGAGGTGTGCAAGGAGGTGGAGTTAGAAGGTGAGTAGAAAGGGTCGGAGGTTGGTGTTACCCCTCTCGTGCTTGTTGAAGAGGTTGTAGTGGAAATTGATGGGGAGTCACTTTTGGGGTCTCCAACGGCACTTGGATTGTCGAGCTTACTTGCTTTTGGCGAGGATGATGAAGTTGTGCCGGTTTTGGAGGATGTGGAGTTGATCGAGCCTCTTTTACCACCACCCGATGCTTTGTTGCTACTTGACCAAGTGGAGGTGGAAGAGGTAGTGGGGGATGTGTTGGATCCTACTCTCTCGTGCCCGACTACGACTACTTCTAAAGTCGAGAGAGATGAGATTACGGTCGGGGAGACGAAGGAGTACGTCGACCCATTTTGGGATGATCACGTTTGGGTGGTCGACTACTCCCTCTTCCGACCCCCGAAGCAAGCCCGCTCTTTTGTTGCTTTGACCTATCGGCTTACTCGACTTGCCCACCTTGGTGATCTTTGTCATCCGGTGTGTATACTCGAGAACACCAAGGTGTGGCACGATCGCCACCTCTTCTTGCATCCCGAATAGCGTCATTTGTATAAACCGTCGAGATATAGACGTTAAAGTAGCGCTTATTGGGAGGAAACCCAATTTTTAAAAAAAAGAAAAAAAAAGAGAAAATCCAAAAAAAAAATAGAAAATTCAAAAAAAAAAAAAAAAAAACTTTTTATTCATATTTTGTTTTTGCAACCCCTCGTTTGTTCATTTCTGTAGGTTGCTTGTCTCTACTCCCGGAGAGGACTTATGCACGACCATGTCACCACAAGCTCGGAGATAGGGGAGTTCTCTTTTCCCTACACTTTTTACCGTTTTTCTTAACTTAATATGCAATGAGGACATTGCTAGGTTTTAAGTGTGGGGTGGTTAGGGTTCGCCTTAGGCTTTTAAATTATTGCATGCTTTCTTGTGTTAATTTGAGTAACGTGTGTGTTATTTTTGCTTGGATCCTTAGCGAAGTGACGCGGTTTTGATGATTTGGTTTGGGAGTTTAGATTTTCGATCGGATTTAGTGTACTTAGGTAATTTGACTTGTTGGAAACTTTGTTCGACTTTAGCTTCGTGCTATCCTTGAGCTCATATAGAACTAGTGCCTCAACTAGCCTCGTCGTCAAACACTCTCTATAGGATTTTGTTTTATATTTTGGAGTCGTCAATTGCTCCATGTGCTCGATCGAAAACATTATAAGTTGCTAGTAGCAACGTATGATCGGAGTTATTGATTTCTCTTTGTATATATATCTTGTACTTTAGTACCTTTTCTCCTTGGGTACCAAAAAAAAAAGAAAGAAAAAAAAAGAAGAAAATAAAATAAATCCAAAAAAAAAATAAAAAAAAATGATGATGAATAAAACAAGGATAAACTATAAATCCTTGTAGTTATTAAGTAATAAAACGTGCAACTCTTGCACGTTTCCTCTTTTTCCTTTTTCAGATTTTGTTTGTTAAAGAGAGTTGTAGATGATCGGGGCTAGTAGGGAGACGATTAACGGTTCGACCGTGGATAGACCTTAGTCGGGGTAAGGACGAGGGGACCGACTTAGAGGGTTACCTAGTACTTTTAGGTTTCGGGAGTCAATCTAAACTTTCTTTGTCAAGACATCTTTGTCATCCTTTTAGCCGACCTAACGAGTACTTTAGCATACGACGTCTCGAATTAGGTTTGTGCATTAGTTTAGGATCATCCGAGGGTAGTTTCGTAATTCTAGATTAATATTGCTCGAGGACAAGCAATCATTCTAAGTGTGGGGTGGTTGATTTGTACTTTTTTGAACGCATTTTTGTTACCTTTTTGTGTCACATTCGCGTGTGTTTTGCTTGCTTTTATAGAAATTAAGAGTCGTTTTGGCCTATTTTGTTAGTTTTAGGTTTTTGTAGCCTTTGTGCAGTTTTTAGCCATTTTTCATACATTTTTACTCATTTTTGTATTTTTGGCCGTAGGATGACCAAGCGGTCCCGCGAACGCTCGGAGCATCCCACTCGACTCGGATTGGAACGGGCAACGCAAGGAAACACAACGTGAACGAGGAGTGACAATCGGTGGACGACAGGAGCGGAAACGAGAAAACGAGTCGGACCTGAAATCAGTCGATCGACTGCACCCCAGTCGATCGACTGAGGGTTGAAATCGACTGGCGGGCAGAAAGGTTGGAGAATTTTTGAAGTCAGTCGATCGACTGACACCTAGTTGATCGACTGAGACGCAGTCCAGCTCATGATTTTTTGTCTTTTTTGACGTTTTGCCCCCTTCATTTTTTGTATAAATAAGCCCAACCTTCTCCAACCTTATCCTAACCCTTCCTTGGTGAAATTTGGGGCTTGCTCCATTTCCTCCAAGCCTTTACTCTTCCATGCAATTTAAACCCTAGTTAATTAAATCCCTAGTTTAGTATAGTTTAGTTTAGCTTAAGTAGTTAGTTAGTTAGGTTTAGTTGCTCTTGGAAAGTGAGGGAGAGTGTGACACCTCCTTCAATTGTTGTTCTTGTTGTTTGAAGATTTGAAGTTTTTGAGTTCAATGCAATTGGTAGTTTCCTTTCTCTTATTTTCTTGTGTTGTTATTGTTGAATGTTGTTCTTGTTGTTGTGTTGGTTTTTAGATTTAGTTTGTGTTGTTGTTCTTGCCTTGTTCTTCAACTTCTCATTTCTAGATTTTAGTTTGTTCATGTTCTTGCAAAAACTCCACTAATGCTCTTTTCAAGCTTTTTACCTCTTTTAGTTAGACAAACTTTTAGCTCTTGAAAGATGTATGAGTTTTTATTCTTTGGTAATTTGTCTTGTTCAAGTAAAAAGCCTTTGACTTTTCTCAATTTCAAATGCTTGAATTTTCCCTCCATGAATTATCTTTTAATTGTGAGCTTAATTTGATGCAATTAGTTTAGTAATTACGGGTTTAGGGTTTAGGTTCGTTTAGAACCATTAATCGGATCTTGTCGATAATTGGGATTGACGACCTCAATACTTGATCGACATTCGGGATTGACAACCCCGAATTGTGGATTAAGTGCTCGGCAAAAATCAATTAATCGTGGAGACGAACCGAACACCCTAAACCCTCGTTCTATTTATTTTAATTAAAGTCCCCTTTTTAATTCAAGCTTTAGCATAAAACTCAACCCAAAACAATAATTTAATGCTTTCTTAGGAATAGATTAGTGTAACTTAGATTAACAAGAGATTAACTAAAACACCGAACGCCGATTATATCTATCCTCGAGAGACACGACTCGGGAAAGCTTACCGCTCTACAATCGACTCCGTACTATTGTGGAGAAGATTTCTTAGAGTGTTAAGAATTCTTCGATCAGTGTACGATTCATGGGTAAATATTACTCGAACCAAACGATGGCCATAATTCGAGTGAAGATATCCTCCTTTAGTCAAACGGATGGAGAAATGTTCCACGAGGCTTGGTAATGTTTTAAAGGGCTTCTCACGCAATGCCTGACTCGCATGTATTTTTCACTATTTTTGGTATATTTGGCTAGTGTTTTAGTTATATTTGTTGTTAATTTTGGGTATAAGTTGGATTGATTGAGTATATTTTTGTATTTATGTATCTCCGACTTATTTTACCACATTTTATGTTTATTTTAGGTATTTTAAAGTTTTTCGGTGTTAAGGTGGACGAATGTGGGCCCGTGAGTGGAGTTTCAAAGAAATTGGGCCCTAATTTGGTATATTACAGCTGACACTGGGTTTGTCATCCACACTTGGTTACCCAGTGTCAAAACCCAGTGTTAGAAATTCTGGCAGAATGATCCCTCCGATCGGACTGGGAGACTATCCGATCGGATGTAAGAATTACAAAATCGGATTTTTTGGAGATTTTCAGTTACGAAAGGGCTATTTGATGGCTATAAAAGTCCAAGAACTCAACCACATTCAGAGAACCGAAAAACACCATCCAAACACCATATATAGACGAATAATCCCTCGTCTGGTTCGTGACAAACCGAGATGGAAAGACATTCTCGAACCTCTTGGGGATGACAACCCATGAGAGTTCTTGAGTCGTTTTATCTCTCTTTTAAAAATCAGAACCTACCCGGATAGAAGGACGAAGACCTCCCACGAGGACACGCTCGGAACTGACAACTCCGATCCGTCGCCTCAAATCCCCACGACAACCAGTTGCAGTAGCGTAGATTCGGTAGTTACCACGGCGATCGTAGCTTCTCGGGAGTCCGTGACAGCTTCTAAAGATCGACTCGTAGATGATAATCCCTTTGGAATAGATGGAGATAGTTCTCGCAAACATTTCAATTTCGTACACTATAAACTCTAATTTAATTGTATGGTTGAATGTTTGAATGTTTTTGATCATGAGTTTCTTGTTGGATTGTTATGCTTTGACGTTGATTAAGTTTCATTTTATCATATTGAACTTGTTGATGATACTCTTGTGTTCGATTCTATTTTAATTATTGATGGACTTTATTTGTTCTCTATTTTCTTGTTCAATTATGATTAATTCTTGTTTTGGGCTTGTGATATTGGATTTGTCGATGGTTGTTAATTAGAACTTACGGGTCTAGTGCCGGGAATCATTTAGATCCATCACTTTGAATTATCGGGCGTTTAATCTATACGTTGGGATTGACAACCCCAACTCGTAGACTAAGTGTTCGACGAAATGCCCAAGTGGTCGTGGAGACGATTCCAAGGTTCTAGACCCTCATTTTATTAATCTTTTAAAAGTTGAAGTTCGTTGTTAAATCTTTATAAACTTTAATTAAAGTTCTTGCATAGAGATTGACGCCCTCTTTGTAAGATTAGTTTTTAAATCACTAGTAGTATAAATCTTCGTTCTTGATATTAAAATTC
The DNA here is from genome assembly GCA_014905375.1 of Phtheirospermum japonicum. Taxonomy (NCBI): domain Eukaryota; kingdom Viridiplantae; phylum Streptophyta; class Magnoliopsida; order Lamiales; family Orobanchaceae; genus Phtheirospermum; species Phtheirospermum japonicum. The sequence continues at coordinate 134,214 of BMAC01000256.1, read as the reverse complement.
ACAAAACAAAAACCCCTTTGTCCGCGTGTTTAGTATAGCATTTTTGTTATTTTCTCATTCGTAAAACAAACATAAAAACAACTTCCGATTAGTCTTCCTCGAGAGATCGACTCGAGTTAACTTTCCAGTCTACAAGTGACCCCGTTCTCTTGCGGGCGGACTAAAACCCTTTCAAAAGTAGACGCGCACTGTTTAACTGGAATTTAATTTTGAAAGGAACACAAAAGTTCGGCTCAATGCCCGCATCATCACTACCCGCCTGAGCTCGTCAACCAATTCTTCTACAATGGACTTGTTTTAACATTCCAATACATGGTCGACCATGCCACCAGGGGAGATATCGGGTCACGAATGGCCCAAGAAGTGTATGATATTTACGAGTCAACAAGCTATAATTCTCAACAAAAGAGCTCTCGATCGAAGAAAGTGGTCGTTCACAAAGTGGAGGTATCGCGTGCGTCTCATGACGACATGAAGAGAATGGGGTATATGGGCGGAATGATGGCAGAACGGTTTTAAACTCAAAATACGCTCCGTTCTCAAAGTGTTCCCCAATCACCAATGCCGATCGAAACTTGTGGAATTTATGGGTTATATGGGCACGAGGCAAGTATTTGCCTAGTGACCTTTGAGGCGACCGAAGAAATTGAATGAATTAAAGCCGTTCAAGGCTACCAAGCGAATCAAACTGGGCAAGGGTATCAAAATCGCTACCCATGCAACAATGACCCGTATTCGCAAACCTACAATTTTGTTTGGAGGAATCACCCATATTTTTCTTGTTTGAAAAATTCAAACGGGGGGAACCACGCGTACAACTCTAGGCAACAAGTTCGTTTTTCCCTCAAAAAAACATATCAACAACAAAAGAGGTAAGGTTCTTTCCAAGCTCAGCCACCTTACCAACCAGCACCGCAAGGCCAGGCATCTTTCCAACCGCCTCCACCAACTCAAGCAACCATTCTGACCAAGCTCAATGAAACATTACGTACACTTACGTAATTTATGCAGAGCACCGAGAAAAGGATGGATAGGCTTGATACGACAATTGACCAATTTGCCGTGCACATAGAGAAGAGCGAGCTGGGAAAATTATCGGCTCAATAATCACAAGCACAAGCCATCACCGTGCTTAGGAGTGGCCGAGTCGTGAACAACAACATCGCTTCACCCGAAGAAAGTTCTATGCAGCCACCCATTCAGAACGATGGCGCGGAGACAAATACCACCCCATCCTCAGAAAATGTCGAAAATGAGGTTGAACCCACTAAGTTTCTCCATGAAGAACCCAACTCGTATCGTTCTCCCATTCCGTATCCAAGCCGCCTTCAACCGTAAAAGCAAGATAAGAAATTCCTTGACTTATATAATATGTTTTCAAAGGCCATTGCTTGATAAGAAACTCTCCTGTATATGGTTAAGTTTTTCAAAGATTTAACATCATAAAAGAGGCATTTTTTTTGAAAATGAAAAAAAATATTTTTCAAATGCGGCGAGCATTATCTTTCACAATTCCATTCACCCTAAGGAAATCGACCCCGGAAGTTTTTGTATAAATACTACTTTTGGAAATGGTAAAGAAACTCGGGGTATGCTCAACCTTGGGGCGGGGATCAATTTAATGCCTTTCTCTATTTTGAGCAGTTTGATCTAGGTGAGCTCAAATCGAAGAAGATACGACTACAATTGGTGGATCGGCCCGTCCGATACCGTAAGGGAATTGTCGAAGATGTCCTCATGCAAGTCGGAAGTCTCATCATCCCCATTGACTTTGTGATATTGGACACTGGAGATGTGCGAGATGATAGCCAAGAGCATATAATTCTTTTGGGATGACCCTGCATGGCCACGACCAACACGGTCATAGATGTGAAGAATGACAGCATGACTTTGTCCGTTTTGGACGAGTCGTTCACCTTCTCCATCCACGACTTCCAAGCAAAACCATCCTCATACATCAATGCTGAACATTCATTCATGATCCCATAGCCCTGCTCGTGCAAGACAAGATCGAAGAAGAATCCATCATCCGTGATTTCCTCACTCAAGATGGCAACTCATGGCTCGCCGAGGACGACGATTGGCTTGAGCCTAATTTGGAGGGGGTGATTGACCTTTGTGAGCTTGGAGGTGAGAAACTGAATATTGAACCGAAGGCCAAACTCAAACCCCTCTCGAGTCATCTAAAATATGTTTTCCTTGAAGAAGTCGGAAAGAAGCCCATTATCATTTTTGCCGAATTATCGAGGGAAAAAGAGGAGGCCTTGATCAATGTACTTAAGAAGTCTCAAGGAGCCATAGGGTGGATCTTGGGGGACATAAAATGGATAATACCAGAGTGCTGGGGAGGGTGCAAAACCAATTCGAGAGGTTCAACGCCGTTTGAACCCGAACTTAACGGAGGTAGTGAAGAAAGAGATCTTCAAATTGATCGACGAGGGAGTTATTTTCCTATTGCCCGATAGTGAATGGGTGAGCCCCGTTCACGTGGTTCCGAAGAAAGGCGGAATCATAATCATAGAATATGACAAGGAAGAGATAGTTCCGACGAGGTTGACCACCGGGTGGCGCATATGCATCGACTACAGGAAGCTCAATGTTGATACGAGGAAAGATCAATTCCCACTCCTATTCATCGATCAGCTACTTGATAAGTTGACCGGGCATCAACATTATTTCTTCCTTAATGGCTTATCTGGGTATTAAAAAGTTTCCATAGCCTCGGAAGATTAGAAGAAGATGACGTTCACATGCCCATTCTGGACATTTGCCTTCCGGAGGATGCCTTTTGGCTTATGCAACGCGCCGAAAACTTTACAATGCTACATGTTGTCCATTTTCATGGACATGATCGAAGACTTCCTCGAGGTCTTCATGGATGACTTTTCGGTATTCGGCTCATCCTTTACCTCCTCTCTTAATTTTATCTAAATTTCTTGAACGTTGTGTTGATAGCCATTTGATTCTGAGTTGGGAAAAAAGTCATTTTATGGTTAAGAGCAGTATCATTCTTGGTCATGTTATGTCTAGTAAGGGTTTAGAGGTTGATAAGGAAAAAATTGATGTGATTGAGAGTCTATCCACTCCCACGAATGTAAAGGGCATTAGAAGTTTTTTAGGGCACGCGGGACTTTATAGACCATTTATAAAAGACTTCTCGAAAACTTTGTGTCAATTGATTGGTCTTTATGTGCCCTTTGTTTTGGATGAGTCATGTTTGAATGCGTTCAAATTACTTAAAGAAAAGTTAACCACGACTCCTTTGGTTGTTTCCTCAAATTGGTTCCTCCCTTTTGATATAATGAATGATTCATCGAACGATGCGGTGGGGGATGATTTGGGTCAACGAGTTGATAGTCTTCTCCGTGTAATTTATTACTTGATTCTTATGTTTAATGAGGCTCAAAGAAACTATACCACAACCGATAAAAAACTTTTAGATGTGGTGTTTTCACTTGAAAAATTTCGATCATACATAATCGGGTCTAGAGTCAATGTCCATAGCGGTCACACGGCTCTCCATCACCTTTTTAACAAAACTCAAAGTAAGCCGTGTCTGATCCGATGGGTACTTTTTATTCAAGAATTCGATGTCGAAACTCGAGATAGAAAGGGTTGTGAAAATGTGGTGGTGGATAATTTATCTCGTTTAAGTATAGAGGGAAATGTGCATGAGCATGAACGTATAAATGATTCATTTACTTATGAATTCACATATGCTACTTCTTCTCACCACCCCCCTTGGTTTGCTAACATCTTTCACTATCTTTCTTGTGGCCATTTGAGTTCCGAATTATCCTTCCAAGAACGGAAGAGATTTCTTTCAATTTGCAGGAATCACTTTTCGGAGGACTCGTTCCTTTTTAAGTTCGGGAAAGACGACATCATTCGAGGATGTACCCGAGAATGAGCAAAAGAGTATCCTATCATTTTACCACGATCAACAATGTGGCGGCCACTTCGGAGGACAAAAGGCTGCTTTCAAGGTCCTCCATTCGGGATTTTACTGGTCGAAGCTATTTAAGGATGTTCATGAGTTCTGCAAGTCCTGTGACCGATGCCAACGAATGGGAAATAATGCAAAGAGGACTGAGATGCCAATGATAAGCAATCTTGTGGTGGAAATTTTTGACGTGTGGGGCATCGATTTAATGGGACCATTTTCGACACCTTTTGGGTATGAGTACATTCTGGTCTCCATTGATTACATGTACAAATGGGTTGAAGACATCCACACCAAGAAATGCGACGCCAAGGTTGTACTTGGATTTTTGCTAGAAAACATTTTCAGTCGGTTTGGGTTCTCGAGAGCCATTCTCAGCGATGGAGGGATAAATTTCTGCAACAAATCATTCGAAAAGTTGATGACAAGATATGGGATCAAGCATAAGGTGGACAAGGCTTATCATCTTCAGACATCGGGCCAAGTTTAGACTAACAACAAGAAAATCAAGGCCATTCTTCAGAAGACCGTTCAACCAAGCCGTAAAGATTGGTCAGCCAAACTCACGATGCTCTTTGGGTGTACCGGACGGCTTACAAGAGAGTCTTGAGAACCAGCCCTTATCGGATGGTGTATGGCAAGGCGTGTCACCTTACGGTTGAGATGGAGCATCGATCCTCTTGGGCTATACGAGCGGTCAATTTTTATTTGACACAAGCTGACATTGTGTGAGGGCTACAACTTGAAGAGCTCGAGAATGCTGATATATATAAGATGAAAGTGAACTTTCAACACGATAAGAAGCTCGCCACAAAATACCTCAGAGCCGACATGCGAGTCTTACTGTAAAACTCTCATCTCCGCTTGTTTCCCAAGAAACTCAAGTCACGATGGAGTGGCCCCTTCTAGTTGAGGTGATGCCATATATGATGGTGAGGTTGGTCAACAAGAAGACCCAAGTGTGTTTCCAAGTCAACAGCTATCGAGTCAAACCGTATTTTCAAGGATCAAGAGTGATTCACGCTGAGGAGACTAAAACTCTCGACAACCCGTCTACCGCCAAGCTAGTGACATTAAACAAATGTTTCTTGGGAGGCAACCCAAGCAGTTCGTATCCTTTTTTTAATTACTGTTAATTTTCCCTTTGACCTTTCTTTGTTATGTTTTGCTTTTTTTTACTTTATTCCGGTGTTTAATTGTTGTCTGTACAGTAGGGGGAGTCCCGTCGACAAAGGGAGATGATTTCTCGTAGGTCTGGACCTCCAATTGAAGAACGTTGATCAAGTGAGTGAAAACGAGGCGCAGAGAAGAAGCCATCAATCGACAGAAATCATCGACGCTGCGTCGATGCCACTGTGCTACCGGCATTGATCTACAAACAATCGACGAAATGTCGACGAAGTCTCTGTCCATCCCGTCTACGCTCCATCGATCGATGCAAGTGTCAATGAACTCTCTATCCCAACTGTCGACCCCTCATTGATTGACAGGCCGTCGAGGCTGACCCGAAACTGGCCCGGCTCTTGACTTAAAATCCAGATTTTTATTAACCGGCCCATCCAAAAAAAACCTGACCCACGATGTCTTTATAAAACAGCCCCCCTCCCCCCCTTATTCCTCATTTCTTCACAAGAAACAGCTCAAACAAAGATAAAGGTCATATTTTTTTTATTCTTCTTGTTCCTTCCAAATCTACAACAAATCCTTCTCCATATTTCGACAATTCACTCCGTTTTTCGGCGACACTCCAACCACATTCATTAATTTCGGAGAATTACCAACACCATTTTCATATTTTCTCACTTTTTCTCCAACTTAGACAAAAAGGGGAAGGGGGTTACGATTCCGATTTCGAGTCCAATTGTTGAGGTAATTCACTTAAACCAACTATTTGGGGCTTCTTTATTAATTTTTAGTTGAGACTGGTGTGCTTTGCGTTCAAGTTTTCTTCAGATTCTTCTCTTTTGAAACACGCACGCCAAGTAATCGATAAAAGTCCTCAAAGAATCCAAACTTCAAATCTCCTTTATTTTCAAACCTCTTTCAATCTTATACTCATAAACCATGTCTCGAGCGGGTAAGTAAAAGGATATCTTGGGCAAATACGGCGCCCCATTCCCAATTTACTCGAAGGAGGAGGGGACGGTCTTTTCATCGATTAAGGGTTGGGAGTTTGCATCCCATCAAGTCATTGACATCGACGATATCAAAGAGCAGGACCAAAAAGGGTTGAAGCACCACGCCGACGTCCTATGGTACATCAAAATAATTGAATGCACGATGTTCGCCCGGATGCACCTACCTGATTTTCGCGAACTTATGCTCGAGTTCTTTTCTACTTTGAACGTATATGCCGATAAGATGTTCTCGTGCCGACTTGGAGGCAATGATATTCAGGTGATCTAGCATATTTTTGAAGAATTATATGGGTTTTCGAGCGAGGGAGTTTAACCGATTCCCCAAGAAGGCAAATTCGACGCCGCCTCCTTTTGGGCCGAAGCGACAAGGAGACATCCCAGAAATTGCACCTAGTATACATGTACGAGGATTAGCGATGATGCCGTCTATGTCGCATACAAAATACTAGCCCACGTGGTATTGTGCAGCAAAAGGCCATGAACACGACCAAGTCAGAGCTCTTTGTGCTTTGGTGTTTTCTTAACGGTCTTCGACCCCGGCTCTACCCCCTAATTTTGAATGGAATCCACAATATTATGGAGAAGAAGTCGGGAAGCAAAACACCGCGTCTCTCATTCGCTCCATTCATAACTGGCCTTGCCCGTCACTTTTGGTTTGACCCGTTCGACAATGGTCTTTCGCCTCTTGGGATCTCGACTCTCCCGGCGGTACGTGGCCCAAAGGCTCGAGCTCAAATAACCGGGAAAGGTGGATCCTCATCGCGACACACTGGCAAAAATGATGAGGCGGCCCCATAAACTGATTCGGGCCCAAACCCCGATTAGAGTTGGTTTTTCAAGGAGAATCGGAACTTCCAAACGAAGATGTTCGGGAAGCTTCAGCTAATCGATGCAAAGATGGATACTAATCACGAACGCAATCGTCGAGGTTTTCAGAAGCTTAAAGCTCGTCTCTCCCACCTCGAGGAGAATATTCGCCGAAGCCAAACCCTCTCATGTTTTCTTTTCTTTTAGGCTCCTCCTGACTTCGAAGCCCGTTGGATATTCTTTGACACTCGACTCATCACCAAAAGCACGACTATAGGGACGTTTCTCTCTCTTTTCTTTTACCATACTTTTAATTGTTTTGTTTTTCAATGTGGATATTGTATGGTTTAGGTATGGGGGGTTTGTCCTTGTTTAGTAACTTTTTCGTATGCTTGCTTGTGTATTTGATTTGAGTCGTGTGTATTTATATTGGTTGGAACCATGACGAAGTGACGTGGTTAGATGCATTGCTTAGGTTGTTTACACTTTCGTTCGACAATAGTGTAATTGTTGGGAATGAATTGTAATGAACCTACGAAGTGTTTTGTTCTTTGTTCTATTCATATTTCGTTCCAAAAGTTGAATACTCTCTACTAGCCCTGTTTTTAAATACCCTCTATAAGAATTTGTGTAATTTTTCTTTTTCTTTCTGGGGTCAGTTAGCCCTCTAAGTCAATATGTAAGTTCATCCCGACACTTATGACAAAAATATTCTACCTGATAAGGTTAGCTCTCTACACACTTCGCGAAGGGGAATGATAGATCGGTAGGGCGTCCATTCGGCTCAATTCAATTCGATCAAGCTAACATATTTGGCCACATCAATGAGGATCTCGATTCCATAGTGTTTTCCGATGGCTTTTTAAGGAGTAGACTCATCATCTTAGCGGCGACAGGCTCCATCTTTGAGGATGGAATAATTTTTGCTTGTTTCAAAGAGAGAGAAAATGAAGATATAAAGAGAAGGCAAACACTTGTGTTAGGCCAGATTGATGGGTCATAACCCGTTAGGTCATGTGACCCGATACTATAATGTATTGGTTTTTGTACTATGATATATTTGTTTTTGTACTCGAAAGTATTGGTTTTTCATAAATTTATGACCCGTGATATTGGTACTATGATGTATTGGTTTTTCACTATAATGTATTGACTTTTGTATCATGATGTATTAGTATAAATTTTTGGTCTAACGGATGATACGTTAGTTCGGTCTGATAAGAGTGCTGCCCTAAAGAGAAAAGGTAATGAACTTATCTATTTATTTTGATTTTGTACATAGGTCAAGTTGCCTAACGGATCAAACCTCTGAAACAAGTATTTGCCTGTATATATTTATACACACATAATAGTTTAAGACCCGTGTGTTACGCAAATTTTGAGAAATTTTACAAGTTTGATATATATATATATATATATATATATATATATATATATATATATATATATATATATATATATATATATATATTACACACACATTTAAATTGACACGAACGATATGATTTTCATCGCATAAAATAATATTCAACCATTTACGACTTTTTTAATAAAGATATTTGACATAGAGTCGACTCGTAAGTTACACGAGAATCATAAAATAACATCTTTTTAAGGTTTTATGATAGTTACAAAAATAAAAATATATACAAGGACAAGCAATTTAAAAGAAATTGAATGTTATTCTGAACTTATATCGTAACATACTGATGTCCTGTAACTATATAAACATTTTAAAAATTAAAATACTAATTATTTGTGATATTAATCATAATATTAATATTTTACATGTGTTTCGAACTATTATCATTATCTCTTAACATATCGGACCAATTGTCCACTATTGAACATGAGATGTATCATATCATGCACAACATGTACATTTATTAGTAATTTTTAATTAAATATTATGATTATATTGTAATTTCTTTAAATTATGAATTTACGTAATTATTTATTTGATTTGGAAATCTAAAGATTATTTATAATATTCCTACTATATTTCTCAATTTTAAATATATTAATTAATTATTCATGATTAAATATTTATTTATGACTTTACGATTTTTAACGACTTATATTATTCTATTCTGTTTTTGAGTATTCAATCTTTTTAATTTATAGAATATAGTTTATTACATATTTTTTTCGATTTCAGGTTTCGAAATTTATATAATATTATATTATTTTATATTTTGATTTTCCTTTTTTTTTTTGCCTTTAGAATTTAATTATATATTTATTAGAAGATCATGATCATATATTTTTGATTTTATATAAGGATAAGAATAATTGTACAAGAAAATTGTTAGGTCAACTTTCTTGTAAATCATTCGGATACATAATTCATTACACCCGAGTTCATGATATACCAACTCTAAATATCATAATTCATCATTTAACATCAATTCATCACATATTTTCTTTCACATGCTCAAATGATATATGCCAATTTCCATCAAATAATTAATATATTTGATGGTTTACTTATACTGGACATTTTTTTAAATCAGAATGATGAAAGATACATTCTGAGATCCATAATGAATATTTTAAAATAATATTCAACCAAAATTTTGAAAAAATAAAAGGAAAGCAATCACAATATCTTAAAGAGGGTTATTAAACAATATTACAATAATGGGTTGAGAGTCAAATCTGACTATGACTCAAGAACCGCTATTCACAGTTCGAGATCGGGTGTTAGCGGTTCCACAAAATGTGAAACCATAAACGAGAAATGTGAAACTTTCTTATGCGAAGGTAACACCATTCTATGCGGTTCGACAAAATGAACACACCCAAACATTCCTAAGCATTTTAATATAACATTTTTCTGTTGTAGTAGAGTTTCTTAAATTTGTTGACGTTCTTTCCCAAATAGTTAAACCTGCATTACAAATAAAATAACGTGGATTGCACAACACATTTGCCTATCGAAAATGTGAAAGCATCATAGATAGCTTTACTAAAGGAAAAAAAAAAGGGTAACTAAAAAATAGACACAGATAATAACCTTAATAATGAGATGGTTTTACTGTAGTATTTTCTATATGTGAAAACTTTAATCGTACAGCATCATTTTAAAACGTTTGCTTCATAAATTCATAGTTGAATATGTATAAACTTTTATCTTTGATATATCATTATAAACTCTAATTTCCCTCATTAATTACTTAAAAAGAAAACAAAGTCATTAATAGAAATGACCAGAACTGAAGTTTTTCCACAAAATATATTTGATAGCCAACTATATATGTATGAGAATCATGAATTGTTCCATATGTCACAAATCTATATAGGTACTTATCTTCCATTTTGTGTGTATCGGTCTTTCTATATTTCTATGAGCGGAGTGAATGTCATGTATCGATACCATTAAAGTAGAAATTGAAACATCCAATGAAATATATGATCTCGATTAGATATGGAAAACAAAAATATCAATAGTTTTAGTTCGTAGGTTGCTGCATTTGTTTTGACGTTAAAATTTAATTTTTATTTTCAAAGACGAAAGAAAGTCCCTAATATTGTAAGGAATGAGGTGTACGCTGCGTGGAAGAAAATATAAAAAAAGCGATGACATGCGTCGTTCAACCCTAAACACCCGCGAGCTTGTTTATTGCAATCGGTGGGCATTGCTAAAGATCACCGTTTGTGCGATTGTATGTTGACAAACCAATGATTTAAAAGCACGAGTTTTGCTAATAAAAAAAGAATTAGCTATACATCATCTTAAGTGAATACAAGATAAAGTACATCAATACATGATCATAATAGTGTCAAATATGCATAATTATGTTGGATCATAATATATAATGTCATTTCAGTACTAGCCAATTAAGCATATCTTCATATTACTAGACTGAAACTAGTATCCACAAGATATGATAATCTAATCACATAATTCTTACAACTTAATTCTTGAATGAATTAATTAATAAGCCCCCCAAAAGAGCAGATTGAGCTAGCTGGTGACAATAGCATTGCCCTCGCGAAAACCAGACTCTTCCTACGAATAAAACCGGACCGCGCTCACTGTTATGTAAATAAATAAACTAATAAGACGGTCTTTCTGGCTTGGGAAAATAAGTAGAAATTAAAATAAAAATAGAAATAAAGAAAGAAAAAATAAGTGAAGACCTATTGATGTGGTTTGGCTTTTCATGCATCATGCTTTGCACTGTACAAGCTGTCTTTTGGCTGTCACTTTACTCAAATTTAAGCCGATTTCTGTTTTTTTCTGAATTCCTTCCTACTTTCAATCGGTGTTGCGTAGCCCTTTCTGTTGATTGTAATAAGAAGTAAATTTGAGAAAGAGAACTAGTGTGAGTATATAAAGGGTAAAGAGAAACAAGTATTACATACATACATACATACATACACAAGAGAAATCAAGAGAGAGAAAAAAAAGAGAGTTGATATCAGAGTATTAATTAGTGATCTGAGGGAAAAATGGCAGTTGATTTGAGGCAAGTTATGGCTGCTTTTCTTACATTCTCCATGTTCGTAATGCTCGGAAACATGATAAAGAAGGATCATATCGATCCGCTTTTGGTAAGTATTTATTCTCGAATTTGTGGAAATTGTTTGATATTTAGCTCCAACTTATGTTGTTGTTGGTAAGCTATTCTACTTAAATTTGTATGATTGCATGCACTTACTCAATTTTGAATTACCATTTTTAATTTTATGCCTACGTTTGCGAAACAATTTGTTTGTTGAGTTTTGATTAATAAACGCATAAATTATATGATTCGACTCAAGATTATAAGAGTAAATTCGACATGGTAGTTTTATTCGCTAATTGCATCACAATTTATCATGTTTTTCAAGATTAAGAGAGGGAGAAATCGACTGTAGGTGTTTAATTATCATGAAGTTTATTGCGGTTTTACTTGTGAATTATCATAATAGCTTATTTGATTTTAAAACTTGCTAATTCGCAAATTGGATTCATATAAATGTATATAAATGTGAAAGATAGATCTTATTATCGTGTCTCTAACCATTTTTTTTAACCGATAAATCTATGGGAAAACAGGGGAATATAATGCAGAGAAGATACTTATGGTTCATTCTGAAAATTCATTATTTCTTAAATTCCAAATTATTTACTTTTCACAAATTTATGTTACCTCAGTTTGATACATATAAAGAGCCTTTATCAAAAGAATATAGGCTATTATGACCAGTTATTGGTTTTCAACCACTATATATACCTTCCAACAAAGACAGAACTATGAAGTCACAAATCTTAAATGCACAACAACAATCTGTTGAAGATCGATAGCTTATTGTCCATAAATGCAAAGTGTAATAGCAGATTCTTAAGAAAATAAATTAATCTTATAAAATATTGACAATGAATCACAGTCTCACTCTAAATCAGTTTTGTGTCCATATCAACAATACCCCAATATTTGATTGTTTGCCATTAATTGTCTGTGAATATAATCATAACCATATAAATAAACTTAACTTGTAAGATCAAACAATAAAAACACTTCTAAATAAGCTTAATCAAAAATTGTCAAATTTTTATTCCAGGGACCCCTGCCAGAATCACCTATGGTTCAGTATGGCGAACTCAAGGTTTCGAAACCTGCAATGCTGAAACTATCCGAAATAAATTATGGACCTTGGCTAGAACAAGATGAAGCCGTTCGGCCCTGCTCCAAAAAGCCTACATTAAGTAACTCCTCCAGTTTCATAAAACATGTCTAGGTTATAAATATGTTGCTTAATTAATTCTTGCTACTGTTTATGATTTCTTGCAGAAGGGAAAGAGCAGTTCGATGGCTACGTCTTTTTCTCATTGACTCATGGCCCCGAGTATCATGCTTCGCAGGTTTGTTCAAATTTTAATATATGATCTGTTCTGCTCCAAAGCTTTTGTCTTTTTAGATACATATTACAATTAATATGTTCTTTGTTGAATCTCAGATAGCAAATGCTATTGTGGTAGCGAGACAGCTCGGAGCAACATTGGCACTCCCCGATATCAGAGGAGATAAAGTGGGGGACAAAATGTAATCATTATCTCAATATAATTTTCAGTTTGTTTTTGCTTCTTTTTTTTTTTCCACGTGAAAGTATATAATAATATCATTTACTACAACGCGGCACATGAATTATGTACAGGAATTTCGGGGAAGTGTACAATGTCGATAAATTCCTAGCAAGCCTCGGTGGAGTTGTTCGAGTCGAGAAGAACCCACCGGCCGAGTTATTGGACGAGAGGCTCCCAATAGTCAGAGTCCCAAACAGGGCCTCTGAGGACTACATATCCTCCAAAATAAAGCCAATTTTTCAAAGCAAGAGGAATATAAAGATCGTTACGTACTTTAATTCCTCGGCTAAGATGAAGGGGCAAGTGAATCACCAACCAAATGCGTACCAGTGCTTGGCTGTGTTTGAGAGCCTCAAATTGCAACCTGGGCTGCAGGAGTTGGCTGATTCAATGGTTGGGACTTTGCGGAGCCTCAGCACCAAAATGCACGGCCGATTTGTTGCGATCGACTTGAGGGTTGAGACAATAGGTAATAAGAGCTGCCAGGAGACCGATGTTTTGAGCAAAAAGTGTTTTAGGGCTCAAGAGATCGGAGATTTTCTTAAGAGGATTGGGTTTGATACGAGCACAACCATCTATCTGACCCACACTGGTTGGCATAGTAGCCTCAATGCTCTGAGAGACATTTTCCCCAACTCCTTTGTCAAGGTAACATATTCCCAACTCTTATAATTTAGTTTCTTACTGTGTTTTTTTTCCTTCATATGAAACGATTTTGAACCTAACCAAACACATTTGTGATATATATACATATATACTAGGATGCAATAATGCCAGCTGATGAGAAGGCGAAGTTTATGGACTTGAGGAGTCGCGGATACGAAAGATATATCGATTTTTACATGTGCACACAAGGCGATGTGTTTGTTCCGGCTTTCCCCAACAAATTTTATGGGAGCGTTGTTGGGAAACGAATCGGCCTTGGCAAGACTCAAATATTTCTCCCTGCTAAGAAAACTTCGGAATCGGCATCCGATTATATTTCCCCTTACATAGCTAAAAAAAGCCATTTTGCCTATTCATGTTTATGCTGAAAAACTGAAATGAATGTGGATGTACTTCATTAGTAGTTGATAGTTGTGATCCTGTTACAAGTATAAATATTAGGTTTCCCAACTAAAAATAAAGTGCTGCAAAAGCTTTTGTGTTACTTGCATTGCAATTGTGTGCTTATAGTGTTTCGTTACATTTTGTCCTAAATGGTTTTATCTAATTACCAGGTTTAATATCTTAGGAGAAAACAATGTGGATTACAAAAATGAGCAGACCACGTGTCACCTGCATGTTCTTCCTCGTCTTGATTTGTAACATAAAACATGAATTTCGTACACTTTGCATAAACAATTCTATATCACATTTCTCAATTTCTGATTTTGTGTGTATTATCTTGTATTGCATGGGAAAGAAAACTAAGTATCAATTTGTTATGTTGTTTTCGATATTAACCAATACTGAAACCAACTTCAATCATAGTTTAACTAAAAATATGCAGCGGAAATTGAAACTCAATAACACAGCAAATTAAATTCAGTTCACAAGTAAAAACACTTGTGAACTTGAGTGTACAAAACCGAAAACTATATTACTTTCTTGTTCACGATCAATACACAAAAATAAGAAGTAATATACGAAAACTAAAGTATCAAAAACATGATACTAAATATTTGTCGCCTAGATGAAAAGATTTTCTCTGTTGGTCACGCAATTTCGAAAAACTTCTTGATTTCGGACAGTGGCTCCAAGTAGTTGATGGTGTTCTTTCCTTGCTTGTGCGTTGTCTACTTACGTCTTCTAAAAAATCCATGCGTCTCTCAAGTTGTGTCCAAGTCTTAGTATTCTGTTATCTTAAATAGACAATTCTAGAATCCTAAATTTGGTAAACAAGTAAAACAAATTCTAGACACAATCTAGTAAACTAAATAAAGTCATATACATAAACTAGGAAACAAAATCTAGAGTCCTAATTTATTTGTGCCCAAGAAAGGCAAACAATTAAAATAGGAATTATTGTCAAAAATAAATTACCAACAATCTCACTCTTTTTCCTTTTTGGACAAAATACTATGACGCGAAATAAGTTCAAACTAAAAAACTAACTCCCCCTAAGATGGAAAACTCCCCCTAAACAAAACAACCAATGGTATTAAAAACTCAACCCAACATTACAAACCAACATTGTTCATTCACCCACTTATAAAAAAAAACACAAGGAACTTATTGGCTCCGCACCTTCTTCGAACGACGAGGGGATGTCGAAGTTCCTTCACCCCGATCATTTCTCTTCTTCAACAGCTTCTTCATTCTCCTCAATGCCTTGTTTCGAGAACGGATCTTCTTCCTCCTTTTCTCACGAGCAAGGCTCGCCAAAGCCTCGGCAGCAACAGCATCCTCATCAGCCCCATTCTTATCAGCATCGCCATTATCTCCCCTTTTTTGGCCTGAAGGCAAAAGGGCCTCCATGATAGAACTACAAAGCGCCTGCATCTGGGTCATCTGCGCGTCAATTCAAGCAACATGCGCATGAAGAACCTACACAGACATGTGGACATTGTTGGGACCAATGTTGGGAATGCCGGACCCAACACCACTAGCAACATCGACCCGAAAAGGCACCTGCCAAGGGATATCAATAACCCGTGCACCAGAAATATGTTGGCCCCTCAAAGAAAACCAGTCAGCCTCACTGGTAAGCACGTCATCAGGATGAAGCGCCAAACCCTGATTCTCAAGTAAGCTAAAGATCAACGAGGGAAAACACAATGAGGCCGCAGACATGTTGGTGGCGAACTTAGTGATAATGTCGAACACATGCTGCCCAAAACTGAACTTGATTCCTCTCCCAAGATTGTATAAAAACTGGGCCTGAGGGTGCGTAACACATGTAGTATTCTTGGAGGGAACCCAGTTACAAATGGCTACCTTGTGCAAAACATAATAGAGAGAAGAAAGTTGGGTGCTCGGCAACTGTTCAAACCACGCATTTACCATACCCCCAGACAAGAACGAGATAACCTCATTCATATCATCCACAATAGAATCACCCCGATATGGTTCAGTCCCAAATAACTCATCAATCAAATCAGGGGTAAAACTAAACACCTTGCCAGGCACAAATACTTTGCCATAATTCACAGAACTTAAATCAACAATGGAGGGCAACAAATTGGCATAAAACTCCACGACTACATCACGGACAAAAGGCATGGCAGTAAAGACTGTGGAATACATACCTTTATGCTGAAAATAAGCAATCAAGTTTTGCTTCTCAAACAACTCAATCGGAACTCGACACCAGTAATCATATGTCGGGTCTGGTACTCGGAAACCAACTCCTCGGCCTCGACAGTCAAAAACCTATTGGGAAATGGCACCATGTCTTCAAGCTCAACGGTCCGAGAGGGAGTGCCAGTGGAGGAGTGAGAGTGTATAGAGGTGTCAGATGGAGTCGATATGGGAGTAGGACAAGCAATATCAGCAGAGTCAGAGCTGGAGGACGAAGCAGATTGGGCTTGCGGTGATGTTGGTATGGGGGAACCAACATGAGGAACAACATCGTCCTTCTTCGCTCCCTTATTTTTCTTCTTGTCTTTCTTGTAAGCAGAAAGGATATCACGAAGAGGCATATCAAATGAGGAATCAGGAGAATACTCAAATAGATCAGGATCTAACTCGAGCTGTGTCTCACGGACAAGAGACGGAGGAGGATCATTAGCAACCGGTCTGGATGAACTCGTTACTTCCCCAGAGATAAAGTCCAAAATAGTATAAGGAGTGGACGAGTATTCAGTTTCAGTAGAACCTATTGAAACCTTGATGGACGTCGGGGTAATTTTCCTGTCGGCCAACTTCATAGTCTGTTTTTCGGCGAGGCGTCTTTTTCTTTGTCAGGCTCGGAGCTGAATCATAAGGCGACACCGACCCTTCAACCGGAGAGGAAGGAACATAATCATCATCATCAGGATCCGTCAACACTGTGACATCCTCCGCAAGATTCATGTGTTCAATTGGCACATTACGGCGCGGTCCTGCTTAGCTCTTTGGTACTATAGGTGGCACCACACCAGGAGGGATATTGCGCAATCTCCGGGATCTCTTCATGGTAGGGTTCCCAACCGGTCCAAATGTTTCACCAACAAATGACAAATTCAGTGGATTATCAACATCTATCTCGTTTTCAGGCTGCCCTGGAAATACCTGTACTTCAGGGGCGGCGTCAAACGGCGCAGGAGCCGGCATAACATCTTGAGATTCGCGCAGCGGCGAGGGAGGCGGTGATGTTGGGATGGAAGAAGAACCACCACCGACTTCGGCACGAATGTCCAGGCCACTAATTTTTGCATAAGTTGCAGGAACCTTTTCGCCGGAGCGATGGACGCCGACCGGTAACTCAGGAACATATGGTGAAGAGGACGGGTTCGAATCCTTAGAATTGCACAAAAACACAAAATCAGCAGAGAAATTGAAATATATGGAGAAGTTTGTGAGAGGTGGAGAGTTTAGTTTCAGAGGATTAATGGAGAAGTGGGCAAACGGTAAGAACATCAAGTATTTATGCTTTCTAAAAATTGATCGTTGCCAAGGAGAGAGAAAAGTAGAAAAATAAAAGAAAATAACTCTAATTTACCTTCCAGCGGATTTGAGGACTAAACCACCTTTCCTTTATAAAACAACACCACTCCCTCTTAATGTAGGATACATGATCCAACCACTTCAACCATTATCTCATTAATTTTTAAAAATAAAATTGCATGACTGTACTACAAAATTAACCAAAATATATAGCTGAATTAATTGAACCATCAGCACAGTAGAGTTAAATTCTGCAATATGATTTATCACTCTCCAAATTAAACTCGTTATTACCTGTCCAGCCATCCGAGTACAACTCCTCTGAAACATTTGGTTAGCTAGGTTCAAAACATAATTAAGAGAATTGAAGATAGACAACAACACAAGCAACAGTACGCACAGCAATAAGACATCTTCTCAAAGTATGAATGTCCTACGGGATGCCTAAAATTCTTGACCTAAAAGGTTTTAAAAAAATCACATTATGGTTTCAGTGACATGATCCATGTTGCTTTTCATTACTGACAACATTATAACCAACATTGCCTCAGGTGAAGTCAATGAAAACAGACCCCTTAACCCAAGTTAATGACTACGTCAAAATCACTAAAGGAGGAGAAATTTAAAGATTGGATTATTTATAATCCAGATTTTCTTCATCTTTTTAGAGATTTGAAGAGAATTAGTTTATCTTCAACAATTGTTGTTAACACCTCTTGTTTTGGGACCTGGAAGAAAGCCAGTTTCTGCGGGAAAGTTCCACAATCACCTAATTGAAGAGGTTAGTCTTTTTGTCATCACTTTTATTACAACACAAGACCTTATCGCACTTTCAACCAGACTCAATGCATTTGGATTATGTATGAAAAGAAAAATAAAAATGCATGCAAAAGTATACAGATGTTGTGACTGATGTTAGTATGGGGTGTCACAACATCAAAAACCAACATTGGCTTAGACAATGCACATACCGAGATCTCTTCTCAAACGAGAGAAGGTCTCTAAATCTAATGCCTTTATGAAGATGTTAGCAAGCTGATTGTCTGTCCCTATATGCTCAAGGCTAACTATCTTCCTCTCAACCATGTCTCGAATAAAGTGGTACCTTATTTGAATGTGTTTGATTCGAGAATGCTGGACTGGATTTTTCGAGATATCAATGGCACTGGAATTGTCACAAAGCACAGTCAAAATTCTACTGTGCAGACCATAGTCTTCTATCATTTGGTTCATCCACTACAATTGTGTACACGCACTTCAAGCTGCAATATACTCGGCTTCAGCTGTAGAAAGAGAAATAAAATTCTGGTTTTTGCTATACCAAGAGATTAGATTATTACCCAAGAAAAACATTCCCTTGTAGTACTCTTTCTATCCACTACATCCCCAACCCAGTCCGAATCAGTATAACCCACAAGTTTAGTACAAGTGTCTTTAGTATACCACACACCTAATTCTCTTGTACCAGCAATGCACCTTATGACTCTTTTAACGACTTTTAAGTGTGACTCTTTTGGATTAGATTGATATCTAGCACACAGACACACACTATATATAATATCAGGCCTACTTGCTATCAAATACAACAAACTTCCTATCATGCTTCTGTACGTGGTGTTATCAACACCTTTACCAACATCATCTCTCGACAGTTTCACAGTTTTACCTAAAGGAGTTTTCTTATGTGTTTCACTTTCTAACCCAAATTATTTAACTAAGTTCATAGCATTCTGAGAAAGGAAAATACCATCATCAACCTGTTTGATTTGTAGACCAAGAAAGTACGAGAGATTACCTTCCATGCTCATCTGAAATGTGTCGGACATTCGAGTAATAAACTCCTTTACTATCTGCTCGTTGGTGGATCCAAAAAATATATCATCTACATAAATCTGGAGAATTAAGATGTGCTTATTGGATCCAAGGAGAAACAAGGTTTTGTCAACTTCCCCTCGTCTAAAGTTCAAAAAGATCAAGTGTTGAGTCAACATTTCATACCAAGCTCTAGGAGCTTGTTTTAAACTATATAAGGCTTTTTTCAATTTTAAAACAAAGTTTGGTTTTTCATGATCTACAAATCCTTTAGGTTGCTCAACGTACACTTCTTCGCTTAAGACTCATTTTAAAAAAGCACTCTTTATGTCCATTTGATGCAATGATATCTTCATATGACAAGCAACAGCAAGTAAAAGTCTTACCGACTCAATGCGAGCAACAGGGGCAAATGTCTCATCAAAGTCGATTCCTTCAATTTGTGTATACCCTTACGCAACCAGCCGAGCTTTGATTCTCAAAATGTTTTCCGCCTCATCGGTTTTGTTCTTGAAGATCCACTTTGTTCTAGTCACATGAGAGTTCTCTGGACGAGGAACTAAGTCCCAAACATCGTTTTTAGCAAATTGGTCCATCTCCTCTTGCATTGCCTTTATCCAGAATTCATCCTTGAGCGTATCCTCCACACGTTTGGGCTCTTTTTTACAAAGATACAAGGACTCGCAAATTTTAGAACAGTTAGTAGACAAACAGACGTACCTAACTATTTCTTTGAAATTTATTTGTCGCCTTCTTGTACTCCTTTCATCTAAGTCTCCGATGATTTGGCCCGTGGGATGGTTTCTCTGAATTTTGGATGGGATATCCATCTAATGAAGATCAATGGGGTCAAGTGGATCTTCTTCTTCTGATTCATAATCTGATTCTGGGGCGGCTTGAATTGATGTTGGTTCTAATTTTGTGTTCCCCGAACCAACATTGGTACCAACATCACTCAATTCTCTGGTTTCAGCACATGCATCTCTGTTTTCAATACCATCATTATCATCTACAGGAAGCGTGACATTATCTTGAGGATTTTGATCATTGACCAGATCATTATCCTCGGTAGGTTTAACTCCACTCGTCAAATCATCGAACTTGACATTGACTGACTCAAACATGCTACGTGTTCTAAGATTAAACAATCTACATGCATGACTATTATGGGAATAACCCATGAAGATGCATTTGTCACTTTTTAAGTCCAGTTTAGCTAGATGATTTCTATCATTGAGCACATAGCAAATGCATCCAAAAACATGAAAATAACTCAAGTTCGGTTTTTTACCCAATAACAATTCATAGGGTGTGGCACATGACCCTGGTCTAAAATAAACCCTATTTATTATATGACATGCAGTATTCATAGCTTCAGCCCAAAAACGTTTTGCAATGCCATTAGAAATGAGAATAGTTCTGGTCATCTCATCCAGAGTCCTATTTTTACGTTCAACTATGCCATTTTGTTGGGGAGTGATTGGTGAAGAAAACTCATGAATTATGCCTTCCGTAGAGCAGTATTTTGAAAAAAATGCATTTTCAAACTCTTTTCCATGATCAGTTCTAATCCTACCAATGTTCACACCAAATCTCTCACACAGCCTCTTTGCAAGTTTTTTAAATGCTTCAAAAGTTTCAGATTTTTCTTTTAAAAACTCTACTCAAGTATAATGAGAAAAATCATCTACAATGACTAAAACGTACCTCTTCCCACCAAGGCTCTCGACTTCAAGTGGCCCCAAAAGGTTCATATGAAGGAGTTCGAAGCAAGATGATGTAGTGAGAGTTTGCAATACTGGATGTGGCACCCTGACCTGCTTTCCTTTCTGGCATGCCTCGCAAATAAGGATGATCTTGGTATTGAGATTAAGAAGCCCATTCACAGCTTCCTCTTTGGCTAACCTGTCCATCATCTTGTAATTGACATGCCCAAGTTTTTGAAGCCACACCTCAGCATCACTTAATTGAGACAATCTACAAAGGGCATCGCTATTGATTTGATAGCAATTATCTGAAGTCCTCTGACCAGTGAGGATGCAATCTCCATTATCCTCATAGACTTCACATTTTTCTCGATTGAATTTGACACTAAAACCACCGTCGCAGAGTTGACTTATACTTATCAGAGTTGCAGTAAGTCCTTCAACCAGCAATACCTTCTCCAGTTTTACAATGCCAGGAACATCAAGAGTTTCTTGCCCAATGATTTGACCATTTGCACCTCCACCATAATTCACTTTTCCACCTTGAAACCTAACAATGTTGGAAAGTAGTTCTTCTGATCCGGTCATGTGCTTGGAGCATCCATATCGAAGTACCAGGCTCCAGGGATGTGGGATTTCAGGGAGGTATGGATCATATTGCACTTGATGTTATTTTTCTTGACCTAAACTTGTTTGAACTTGGTGTTGGTTTTGATGTTGGTAACATGGGAACCAACATGGGATTCAACAGACACCCTTGTTCTCTGAAAATGTCTTCTCTCGCCGATAATCTTCCAACAGAAAGTTCGAATGTGACCTGGTTCACCACAATGATGACACACGAACTGTCTCCTTCTCTTCTTATGGCGTTTGGTTGATTTTTGTTCTTGGTTTGATGCTTATGCTAGCTGATTCGATTTTTAGCCAATCTCATGCTTTAAGGTTTCTGGGAAACTCATCTCCATGATTCCGTCGAGCTTTGACTTCCATTTGTTCAGGTTCGTGATTGTTCCTTGAACCTTCTTCGTCTCGGTTTTCACCTTTTCTAGCTAAGCATCCTTTTTGGTGAGCGACGATTCCAATCGAACAATAATGTTAAGTTGATCATTCTTTTCCTTGGTTAGTTTGTCCACCTCTTTCATGAGATCTTTGACCTTGAGTACCTGATTTCCCCAACTGACAAACGGTTTCTTATGCTCAATACTCAACTGCTCCTCCTCTTCAAGATAATCAATAGCCTCTGTATTCAGGCCCACGATGTTGGTTTCGAGGTTACCAACATAGATGTCATCGTCCCACACAACATTAGTAAACAGAGATGGAACAGGTTCAGGCGAGTCAGAATCATTGACATCCTTAGTGAAGTCTGTGGCAACCATGCTCTTTTTCCTGAGAGTGTTAGCACACTCATTCATGTAGTGTCCCCAACCCTTACATTCATGACATTGAACTTCACTGAGCGGTTTCGGGGAGCTGGATGCATTGGGTATCAAAGGTGAGGACTGTGATCTAGCAAGAGTGCGTCCAATAAATTTTGGTGTAGACACCTGCGGCTTGGTCTTTGTGTTTGATCCTCCAATGTTGTTCTTCTTCTTTAGGAAATTATTAAAAAGTTGGGTCACATAAGATAATTCTTCTTCCTCAAGAGTAGTGGATTCCATCTTTTTCAGAATTCCTTTCAAGTCAAACTCCTCATCATCTTCATCGTTGTCAAAGCTAGCATCGGAGGAGAGGGCAACATTCTTATCTTTAGAGTTGGCACTAAGGTGTTCCATCTCATATTGCTTGAGAGAGCCAACTAAGGCATTATACTCAATGTCATCAACGTCTTTGGATTCTCCTATGGCAACCACCTTCATACTGGATTTCTTTGAGATGGATCTCAGTAGTTTTCCCACAAGACGTGTGTTTGGTAGTCCATGATCGACCCCTTTTCATCCATCCTCATTGCCACAAAAGTAGATGTCAGCATTCTCAGTCTTGATCTCTTAACACTCTGAGTCCCTTCACATACCCTTTGGAGTGCGTCCCATGCATTCTTTGCTGAACCACAATTCTTGATGACTCTGTAGTAGCTTGCGTCTACATACCCACAAAGGGTGTTGATGCATTTGTAATTCCAGTTTGCAGCAGCTACTTCCTCAGGAGTCCAATCTATCTCTTTCTTGTCGACGGTATCACCTTCAGCATCACTGACACGATCCAATCAGAACGGTTCTCCATGCACGTTCGTCGATGCTCTTTAAATGCCACCGCATCCTATGTTTCCAGAGAGAGTAGTTCTCCCCATTGAGGATCGGAGGCCTTAGGTTGCCTTGAGCATCCATAGCACCTAAACAAATAAGGATAAGTTCTTAAAGTTTAAGTAACCTGCTCTGATACAAGTTGTAAAACTTATAGGTCTATGGTTTTGAGAATAAGTATCAGTTTGTGATGTTGTTTTCAATGTTAACCAAAACTGAAACCAATATCATCCAAAGTTTAACTAAAAATATGCAGCGGAAACTGAAACTCAAGAACACATCAAATTAAATTCAGTTCACAGGTAAAAGTACTTGTGAACTTGGGTGTACAAACCTGAAAACTATATTACTTTCTTGTTCACGATCAATACACAAAAATAAGAAGTAATATATGAAAACTAAAGTATGAGAAACATGATACTAAGTACTTGTCGCCTAGATGAAAAGATCTTCTCCGTTGGTCATGCAACTTCGAAGAACTTCTTGATCTCGGACAGTGGCTCCAAGTAGTTGCTGGGGTTGTTTCCTTGCTTGTGCGTCGTCTGTTTGCGTCTTCTCAAAAATCCGTGCGTCTCTCAAGTTGTGTCCAAGTCTTAGTATTCTCTTGTCTTAAATAGACAACCCTAGAAACACAATTTAGGAAACTAAATAAAGTCCTATACATAAAGTAGGAAACAAAATCTAGAGTCCTAATTTATTTTGTGCCCAAAAAAGGCAAACAACTAAAATAGGAATTATTGCCAATAATAAATTCCCAACAAATATATATATATATATGAAACTAAATACTCCCTCCCTCTTATTCTATCTGCTGCAAATGTTCATTTCACCTAAATTAAAAAAGATGATTGGTGCTATAATTATAGGTATCAAATGACCTTAATATCATTTTATTTAAAATAATTAAAAGTGTGAAATAATAAAGGTAAAGGTAAAAGTAGTAAAGTAACATTTATTCTTATTGGGAAAGATGATTGGTGTTATAATTAGGGAAAAGAACTTTTTGCCCTCCAAACTATTTCGATTTTTACTGTTTACCATACGAACTTTTTTTTTGGACAAACTGCCATTTGAACTATGCGCGAATTGCATTTTACCTCCTTTACCACTTTTTTTGTGGTTTAGTGATAAAATCGGATGACGTGGCGCAATCGGGTTGTGCCACATCATCCGCTTATTATTATAAAACCACAAATATTTCGGTCCAGGGGACAAAGTGAAAATCGCGCATAGTTTGTATGGCGGTTTGTCACAAATAATAGTTTGTATGGTAAACTGTGAAAAACGCAATAGTTTGGGGGGCAAAAAATAATTCCCCCTTATAATTATAGGTATCAAATGACTTTAATATCCTTTTAATTAAAATAATTAATAGTGTGAAATAATAAAGGTAGGGGCAAAAGTAGTAAAGTAACCTTTAATTATTATTGGGAAAATAAAAAAGTTACAATGACGCTCTTTTGAAAATTTAATTGCGACAAATAGAACGAATCAAAAAGAAAAATATTGCTATATATAAAAGAGGATGTAAGGGGTATATATCTAGGAAAAATTAATATTTTTATTGTTCTATTTTGAAATATATTACTTCCTAGGACATCACATGCCAGTAGATGTGATCTCTATTATAGATGTGATCACTATTATAGGTACTAAAGATATTGTTTCTGAAGAGGTGGATGGATAGTATTAGTACTTTCTTGATCATGGCCCTAAATTTATTGTGAGCCAATAATGAAATTTTGATATTGGTAAAGACCTGCCCCTTGTTTTAGTAATAATGAGTCCCTGAGACCCCGATACATTGACTTCCGCCAACAATGAACTATTAATAGTTATTACTACTTTCAACAGCATTCATTTATAGAAACTACTATTTCAGATGTGCCACAGAAAATAGGGTGATTAGTACATTGTTGATCTTGGACTAGAAAAGTGATCAGCTATGCCTCCATTGATGAATGAAAGAAAGGGTATGAGTCGTAGCTATGTAATCTCACACCACACATAGAGTACATCATTCAACATCTGCATCACAAACAATACGAAAAAATTGAGAATTACCGACGGACATGATCCGTCGGCATATACCAACAACTTAACGAGGCCGAGAAAAAGCCAACGAAATACGAACAAGTTTAGGCCGATGGCACACTTCTCATCGGCATCCCATCTGCAAAATTACATCAATTATAAATGGCATAAACTAGCGATGGATATGCTCACTACAAAAAAAATTTGGAATTGTCGGCGGCCAAATCCAATCCGTCGCGTAAATCAATTAACGACGGATAACGGGCATCGGCGAAACCTTTGTCGAAAATTCACTTACCGACGGATTTCTCAAACCGTCAGCAAGTGTCGACGACTTGCCAATGGACACTGCCGTCGGGATTCCTATTTTTTTTTATTTACCGACGGATTTTATGGACGTCGGTAATTAATTAAATAAATAAATAAAATACCGACAGCGTCCAAGCATGCCACCGCATATCTTTCGCTGTAGCTGGAGATATGTACAACCTTTATAAATGGATTCCCAGTGATGAGTCCAAATTGCGGTAACTACGATTCCTACACTTGATTTGTTTGAAGGAAATTTCAACTTAGCAACATCCCTCTCTGTAGAATCATGCGTGAGGGCAAGTTCGACGAAACTCTCCACCCCTTTAACAAATATATCTAAAATAAATCCGTCATCCCTCCGCCATATTTACATCCAACTACAATCAGTAATATCCATCCTATATTTTAGGGTGTTAATTATTTGTGATACTAGTTAGCATGACGATCATTCTAGAGTAAGAGGAAAAGAATGTGGGTGGCAAAATTTCGGCAGCATTACAAAGAAGAGGAGTAATTTGAATTATTGGCAATGAATCTACCCCATTAAGAATGTTAGCACTATGTATTATCTTAAAATAAGCATTTTTGTTGGCTTCAAAATTTCGGTAGCATCTCCCATTAGTTCTCTAAGTACACATATATTTCAGTACACCCGAAAACAAAAGAAAGATGCATAAACTGAAATTCCAAATTCAACATAACACATACGCATAAGATATAACCATACTACACCCACATTCTCAAACTGTTCAAATATGGGACAATTCAAAATTTAGTATCAAACTCTCTATTTGATACTAATTCTCAAACCGGTCTAAGGTACGTAGTATAAAAGAGAACAATTCAAACTTTAGTATCAAACTCTCTATTTGATACTAAATCTCAAACCGGTCTAAGGTACGTATTATAGAAGGGAACAATTCAAACTTTATTATGAAACTCTCTATGTGATACTAAATCGAATTAAGCGAGTTGAAATACCTATTGTCCTTACTATATTGATCATACAAAATTTAAAAACAACAATATCAACCAAACACAATAATATCCACAAAACGCAATCCATCGGCCTTCCCATGCATGTATAATTACATTTTATTAAACGTGGCCGATCACAACAACCTTCTCATGCATGTACAATAAATATATATTTTAAAACCTAGCCGATCACCACGGCCTTCACATGCATGTACAATATAAAATGAAATATTCAGCATGCAATAAACCTACATTTCTAGTTAGATACAACCGTACCCTAATTTCCGAAATATTGACTAATTTACCCTTAAACTATGACTAAATTCAAAATTGGACCTTAATTATCCAGTTAGATACGATCAAATCCTAATTGTATAAAATATTAATTTAAAAACAGATTTTAAATAATATAAAAAAAGATTTTCATATTTTGTTTTTTTAATTAATTTAAATCAGGAAATTATTATTATTTATTTAAGAAAATAGATTTTAAAAACTAGAGAAAAGTAAAAAAAATCAGAAAAATTAATTTCTGTTTTTACTTAATTTAAAATTGTTTTACACAATTAAAAAAAGCTTCAAAAATAAAAATAATAATAAACATCAATTTTAAATATAAAAAATAGAAAATTCAAAAAGAAAATCCAACCCTGAATTCAATTAAATCAAACCTAAATCTAAAATCATTCACAATTGCATAAATCAAGCCTAAATTTCTAAATTGAACCCCCAATTAAATTTATCAAAACCTAATTCCTAAATTCAAACCTTAAACCCTAAATTAAAACCTAATTCAATCCCTCAATCGTAACCTAAAACCATAAAACATAAATTGAATCAAACATTAATTACTAAATTGAACTACAAATCAAATTAAATCAATACCCTAAATTAAAAAAAAATCAATTTAAATTAAAAGGCTAACATACCTTAATATATGGCGGTGGCGATGTTCCGTCTTGTGACGGTGGCAGCAATTTCTCCCTTCTCCCTTTCCTCTTTCTGGCTCTGGCGAATTTATTTATTTTTTATTTTGTGGTTGTTTGCTGTAAATGAACGAAACTGCAACGCCCACTGTAGTTTTATGAAGTTTACGGACAGACACAGAGCCGTCGGTATTTCTACCAATAAAATATCCAGCATTTCCGACGGAAAGAATTCGTTAGTAAATAGAAACTGGCATTGCCGATGGCTTTTTTTCATCGACATATAAAATCTGATTTTTTAAAAAACTTGCCGACAGACATGTTCCGTCGGTATATTAGGAGGGTTTAATTGCCACCAACTTCCCGAGAACGTACCGACAGATAAATCTACTGAGAGACTACGTCCGTCGATACACCGTCGGTAATTTTGGCCATCGTTAATGATGGACTTTTACCGACGGAATGATACCCATCGGTAAATTCCATCACCATTTTTGTGTTCTTTTGTAGTGGCTAACAAGACACCGACAACATTTACTACCGAAAAATAGTGTCTGTCGGTGACTGTGGAAATTTCGATGGGCCCCCGAGAACAATTATACCGACGGGTGTTGCTCGTCGGCAATAGTAAAAAAATTAATGTCCCCAACGCACTTTTTGTTGTTAATACAAACCTTAATAAGTCCCCTGTGCTGGGCAGACATAACATAAAAGAGCAAGAGAACATAGAGGCAGATAAAATGGCAAGAAAGCACAATTGCCATCATTATGGCCATTAGTAAAAACCCTAATAAGTCCACCGCGTTGGGCAGACGGGACATAAAAAATCAAGACAATGACAAGAGAGAATAGTTTCCATCACCACTGACACCACTACTGACACCGCCACGCCACCGCTGCCGACACCACACAAACCTTCTCATACCTCTACCTTCCACCGATGCTACCACCACCTCCACCTTCCCAGACCGCCGATTCTACCGCCACCTTCCCGGCATTCTGCCGCCAACGCCGACGCCGCTAATAGGTATGTAAGTTTGTATATTGGTATTGTTCTTAATAGTATTTATTTATTTTTGAATAATTTTTTTGTGTGTGTTATTTTTCAATTGTGTTTAGATTAAGGGTTAACTGGGAATTTTTTTTAATTATGGTTATTTTTGGGTAATAATTTAGAATTATTTATTATTTAGATAATTAAGGTTTAAATCAAGAACTAGATTTAGCTTTGGGTTTATTAATAATTATTTCAAAAATTATATTTGAATTATAAATTATTTATATAATTTGGGTTTATTTCGAAAGGTAGGGTTTTTTTTTTTGATTTAATTAGCAATTATTTTACAAATTAAGGTTGAGTTATAATTATTTGGATAATTAGGGTTGATTTCAAAATTAGGGTTAGTTTAGAGATTAAGTAGGGTTCAATTGTAATTATATAGTTAAATATGGTTGTTTTGAAAACTAGGATTAATTAGAGGTTTAATTGGTATTTTATTAATCCCCATGAATTATTTCTATGTCTTTTATTCATATGAATATTTGTCGATTTATTTGTGTTGCAATTATTTTGCTTTGTGATTGTACTTGGTGTTTTGGTTGGTGTTATGGTGACATCGGTGATGACATGTTATACAGTGTCGGGCAGGACATTTTTTGTCCCTCCAATAACAGATTTTATGTTTTAAAATGTGGTGGTGGTTTGAAAAGTGGGGGTGGTTGTGAATAATGTTTTTTGAATACAAATTCTCATATTATTTTTATGTCATTTGTTTGTATGAGTATCTGTTAATGTTTTGTTTGGTAATCATTGATTATCGACTGATTGATTTTACTGGCAGATGGTATCCGCCGATATACTTAATTACCATAATTGTGTTATTATTTTCACACTTGAATACCTTACCTTCGACCTATTGGGATTTAGTATCAAATAGAGAGTATGATACTAAAATTTTGAATTGTCCGCTTATTTGGATAGTTTGAGAATGTGATTGTAATGTAATTATCTTTGTATGTGTTTTATGGAGTTGTAAACTCCAGTTTCTACCTCTCTTTTGTTCTAAGGTGCACTGCAATATATATGTGTCCTTAGAGAACTAAGGGGAGGTGCTACCGAAACTTTCAGGTCCTCAAAATATATAATAAGATAATTGTATTATCGACGCTCATATTCTTGAATGGGATAGAGCCCTTAACAATAATTGAATTGTTATATATAGACATTTTCATATCACCCACTTATCTATTATTAAATCACCTAATTAAGAAATTATATGATGAGTTTTGATTATAATTGGATGTCAAATGGAGGGTGGGCGATTATCTACTCAAATCGTTGGTAGAAGGGGTGAAGAGTTTCATTCAATTTTCACTCACGCAACCTGCAATGAAATATGAAGAATAATTAAAGTGTCCTTGTAGTCACATCAAATGTAGGTTTCGTAGTTACCACAATGTAAATGAGATCTAGTATCACCTTCTTAAAAATGAATTCGTACCAAATTACTATATCTAGACTCTCCATGGGGAAACGAATCTTGGCTCCATGCATCATGTCGGTCCTGAGGTTCATGTTGGAGGATCATTTTACGTCGCTCCTGAAGAATCATCAAATATGTACATAAATATGGTTCTGGATGTACTCAGTCCCAATTTTGATGTGGATGTAGAAGGACGCCAATCCCAGTGGGCCAAAAGTTCTACGTCTTATTGGGAGATCTCTAAATCAACCTTTGTATCATTGGTGTGAGAAACATTCTCGGTTGTCTCTAGTTACCCGCCTCATGACTTTGAAGTCAAAGAATCGGTTGTCTCATAAGTGTTATGACGAAGTACTTGATTTATGATGTTTTTTCAAAAGACAATCATGTACCAGATAACGTTTACATTAGGGAGAAGTTATTGAGGGGTATGTGCTTACCGATCGAGAACACAGATTATTGCCTAAACAAATGTATAATCTTATAGGGAGATGATTTTGATGTGACCTGTTGCAATTTTTATAATCAACCTTGGTTTAAACCAGATAAGTAAGGAAAATAAAACGCCGAAAGGCTAGAGTTATGGGCAAGTGGATATATTGTATTCCAGTAACTCCTTATTTACAAAGAAAGTACGCATCTACGACATCTACAAAAGACATGAGGTGGCATAAAGAACACGTTATTGACAATGGGTTCATGATTTACCATTCATATTTAGAGGCTTGAAAATATTTCAATCAAACTCATCATGAGATTGTTGTCAAAACTCGAATGTAAGATTGGGCTTCTCTATAGATTAGTTTTCAACATTTTGGAAGTTTTCAGATGTAATATTCCTCGTGAATGGTCATAGTCAAAACATAAAAATTTCTTCCTTGGATGTGGATGAAAGAGCAATACATATTTTTAAATGTTTTTGTTCGAGGCCCCAAAAATAATAAGAATAAGCTACATGCTTTTTCACACAGTTACATAAGGATCAGATAGATCAGCTTCGAGCACTGGTATCTGTATAAGAGGAAAAAACTATGGTGATGATAAGTATGATTATTACGGTTATCTCGTACAAGTTGTTAGACTCGAATATACAGGGTTACCTGACAAGAGCACACTCTTGTTCAAATATGAGTGGTTTGATACAACTCCCACAACACAAGGATGCATCTTCAATATAAGCTCGTTGATGTCAATCATAAACATAGATTCAATTATTATGAGTCATTCGTACTCACTACCCAAGCTATTCAAGTTTACTACTATGGGTATCCATTTTTGGAACAAGACAACTGGATTAGTTGTCAACATGTAAAATTAAAGTTGGGTTAGTAATAGATTTTATCAATCCTTCCACGAGGATGTTATAGAAATACAAAATTAAATACAATTGGAGGATGTTTATTTTGAATTACATGACTCTATTAATAATGAATTGGATGAACTTTTCGATGAGATGGAAGATGAAATTCAAACTGATGAAGATATGAACGGATATGAGTTTGATGAAAAATTAGATAGTGAAAGTGTGGGTTTAGGTTAGAATGAAGTATAAAATTATCCATAGTCCGAGGGAAAAAGGTCAGAGGGTCATATTGGAATTGTGATTGAGCTTCTTTTAAATAAGTACATATTTGCGGTGATATGCACGTTTACAATCGACTTGAATTATATGTGGTATGCTCAATTTTTATTGCATATAAGATGAGGGGTAGAGATGGTCGATGTGGTTCTTCTCTGGGCCCATCTTCAACTTCAAGTCTTTCTTCTCTTTGATCATCCTTTTCGTCAAACTGTTAGTTAGACGAAGATGAGATGATGAGACTATAAGGAGGGACTCTGCCTACGACTGTTTCGGCCACCCCGTCCGATGCCAGTACACCTAGAGGCCTCGTGCCATTGGGTCCTCACATGATCGAGGTCTATCACGTCAGTATGTGGTAAGTAACTTTAAATTAATTTTCAGTTCTAATAATTTTTTAATTAATATATTTCTCTAATTAACCATAATTTATTTAGGCTGCGCGGTTACTAAACAAAGTTACCAATGATTCCTTGAGAGATCCACGAGGCTCGTGTACACCCCGATGGATGAAAATACAAGCATATCCTAGGACCACATTGTGAGTTGTGGTGGCCCGATTTTCTAATAATTAATTAGTCTTTTCATTTGTAACATATGTATATATTCTTAGATGTATTATATATAATAATTTTATATTAAATTATTTTGTTATGTAGAAAAAACATTATTGGGACATGAGCCTATATGCTAAGAGCACCGTGAAAACTTCTTTTATAGATCTATGGGTGTTAAATGGTCCAACCGCTTGAACGAGTAGAGGCAGACGTGCGATGTTGAGTGGAAGTGGCCCTCGTACGTTGGTGAAGACATCTGGAGGAGGTGACCAGAAGGAGAAGTGGGATAAACCTAAGGAGAAGGAATTGTCCAGAAAGGCCAACAAGAATAGGATGAGCGAGTCCGATGACCTTAATATTTTAGATATTGAAGAAAAAAGGTAGGTCCAGATTTGAGATTGGTCATGCACTCGACTCGTAAGTAAGTGTATATTTATGTCGATAAGTTCGCCTCAAAAGTAATTACTTACTTGTTAATTAATGTAAAATATTTCATCAATATTAAATACACCCGTGATGAAGGTGTTAGAGAATCAACTGCGTATGAGATGTTTTGACTATGCACCAGAGAGTCGATGGCACATTTACTGACCCCAAATCAAAATAGGCATCCGTAAGTGTGTGTGTGTGTGTGTGTGTGTGTGTGTGTGTGTGTGTGTGTTATTTTAATAATAATTAAGGTTATGTTTTGGTTTTGAGAAATCTCTAAGTATATACATATCAACCAAAATATCTTAGGCGAAGTTTTAGAGACGTTTGTATAAGAGACGTGCTACGTCACAAGACCCGTAAGATGTTGACAAGGACAAAGTGTGTATCTGGACGATGTAGGCACGATATTCTTAGGGAAACTTGTGGCTTAAAAAAATTTCATATACGAAAGTGCTTCCTCTTATCCCAATAGTCGTGTCACGTAACTCTAAACACAACTACAAACTTATCAAGAGCAGGTTGAGGTGCAGAAAAAGGCATCAGAGTGAGCCCATCAGAAGTAGCTCCAGGCGCAGAGAGATGCGTACGAGTGAGGGTGAAAAGAGCTCCACGAGGCGCATGTGCAAGAGCGGCTAAAGCTCCCAGACGATGCTACGACAGGAGGTGCTGGATGGAATCGCCGGAGCGATGACCAAGTATACAGCTCACCCTCGACCTCAACAGCCTCCTCCCCAAGAGAAATAGTGTTAGATATAAGAAATGTTTAATTTTCTGTGACTATTTATATTTGATGTTTGATGTAAACCGTATACATTTCAGGAATTTATACTTAATATTTGGTTTTTGGTTTTACACACCTCCTAATTATGAATAACATGTACAATTAAAAAACCGAAAAACTTATTAAAACTACCAACGGGCATATGACCTTCAGCATATTTTAAATTTATAAAAATGCTGACAGGCTAGTGTATGTTGGTATTTATCGATAGCAATGACTCGTTGGTAATCATCGGCGCCGACAGCTCATCGGCAATTTACCGGTGGCATCTAACCGTCGGCGTTCCGTCAGTATATGCTAACAGATAAACAGTGAACGGTTATAGGATATCCTGACATGTCTTTTCTGTAGGCATCTCATTGGTAAAATGCAGTGCAAAATTAGCCATCGGTGTCAAGATACCAATGAAGGAAATACCATCAGGGACCCTACTGGTAACCCTTCTACCGACTGGTTTGCCGATAATAAAGGTCGTCACTATTAAACTTTTTTTTTGGTAGTGAAACCTATTATTTACTTATTCATCTTAGTAGCATATAGATGATTAAATGACCACCCTCTAGTTACTAAACCGACTTGTATTTAGGAATTCTTAATTTCCATATCTCATATTTAAATAATTTTCAACAGTGTTAGTACTTTTTATGAAAATGTAATTCTTTTATACTATTTTAGTAGTTCTACTAGATGGTTTATTAAAACAACTAGTCTATAAAAATGTTACTTCTCTTATAAAATTTACCAAAATCCCATTGCCCTTTTCATATTGGTCTAGGGCTAAGCCACGAAGATTATAGTATCTTTATGCTCAATATAGTACCAAGATAAATATTGACATGACATAATTGAATGATCAGGTTGATAGAAGTAAACATGAGACCTACTAAACTGAACTCAGTGACCTAACTTCTAACCTTTTCTAAGAGCATCAATAGCAGGGGAGGGTATTGGGGTGGGGAGAAAATGAGAGAGGCAGGGGAAGGAGAAAATGAGTGGGTTTTGGGACGGTAGGGGAAGGAGAAAATAAAGGAAAGAAAAAAAAATGGGGGTTGGGGGGTCTCTGGGAACTCGTCTGCCCAGACTCAATAAAAGGGTCGCGTGCAGCGCACGCACCCGGGAGAGAGCGAAGCAGCAGGCGCACATGCCTACTACATGGACCACACGTCCATTTTTTATTTACTTACTAGCACAATACTGTGTGTAACACACGGGTATTTAGTATTATAATATTTAATATATATATATATATGTATATATATATATATATATATATATATATATATATATATATATATATATATATATATATATTATTTATATATGGTGTAAAGTTTTGATTTTTCAAGTATAAATCACAATATGATCTCAACTCTTTCACTATCATTAATTTCCAATCGTCGATTTCAATTTAGTTTTAACAAAATCATAATTTATACTATTAAGTTTTACTACATAGTTTTGAAGAATGCATAGACGAGACAAACAAATTACTTCAAGAAAACAACAACAGTTAAATAAGAAATAAGAATATTTATTAACAGATATTCTCAGTATAAAAATGCATCAAAAAAATTATATCAAAGGACGGATTAAATATATTTTGAGTTCAAAGTTCCGAATAAACTAATGTTCATCCAATATATGATTTATAGTCATCCCAAGTTTCAATAGGAAAAATATATACTTTTGTCCATAATGATGTTTATATAGTATGAACATTTTTTTATATTCAACCTCCTTAATTTTTTTATCCATTAATTATTTTTTTAGAATGAACATTTTATTATATTTAACCTCAAGTTTTTTATCAATTATTTACTTGTTCATCGAAGTGTTTTATTCAAATAGATCTTTTAGATCCGTTCTAGTTTTGTTTTTTTTATTGGATTATAGATGAATTGAGAATAAAATATTTATTTAGGATGAACATTTTATTATATTAAACCTAAGATCTTAGAATTTTGTTATCAATTACTTACGTATTTATTTATTTGGTTGTTGAATTAGAGACTTTATTCAAATAAATCTTTTACATAGGAGAGAGGAAGAGAAATAAATATGTGTTAATTTTGTTTTTATGTTGATAATAGGCGATGGGAAATTTT
Organism: Phtheirospermum japonicum; assembly: GCA_014905375.1. Taxonomy (NCBI): domain Eukaryota; kingdom Viridiplantae; phylum Streptophyta; class Magnoliopsida; order Lamiales; family Orobanchaceae; genus Phtheirospermum; species Phtheirospermum japonicum. The sequence goes on along the minus strand of BMAC01000256.1, from coordinate 98,736 downwards.
GTCAAATATTCAATCTGGTGAGATGGTGAGATAGGATGGAAAGTTATAGGTTTATTTATTATTTATTTTCAATTAGATGGTGGGATGGTCTTCATGGATAAAAATTATAATCACAAATCAAAACTAAAGTTTGTTTATATGTAAGAATGGAGAGGAAAATAATATGAATAACCTGGAAGTATTTTTTAAAAATATTTTAACAAGGATAAAAATATAAGATAAAAAAAATAGTATGAGTAAAAGACAGTGTTTTAAAACGTGAATCGCTCAACATTTCGCGTTTATCCCAACATTGCGTAGCATAATATCGTTGTGTATTACGTGAACTATTTAAACACGTTATTATAATATTAAGAAAATTATTATATAAAGTATAACAAAAATTAATTCATAAAATACAATAAAAACAACAAATAATATAGAAGGAACAAGTAGTCAAATTGATTAGAACCATTGATCAAACAATATAAATTAAAAAATGGTATGTAAAAACCACACACTATTTATATAGAAAAATCAATCAATTACATGATATAAATTAAGAAATTGGTGCAAATAATTATTTATATAAAAATTAGTGTCAAATAATTACTTAAACACGCAGTATTAATGAAAATTAATTTTTTTTCTTTATCATTCAATTTTGATGTATACGAATGAAAATTAATTTTTTTTTCTTTATTAGTTAATTTTGATGTATACGAGGAGACAGCCTCGTATCTAACAAAAGAATGATAGACGAATTAAAATAGACAAGGACAAATAAGAGATACACAGGAAAATTGAGTAAGGAACACGCGTATATAGTATTATAATATTTATATATAAATATATGTTATATATATATATATATATATATATATATATATATATATATATATATATATTGTAAAGTTTTGATTTTTATAAATCACAATATGATCTCAACCCTTTCACTATCAATAATCTCCAATTGTCGATTTCAATTTATTTTTAGCAAAATCATAATTTATACCATTAAGTTTCACTACATAGTTTTGAAAAATGCATAGACGAGACAAAACAAATTACTTCATGAAAACAACAACGGTTAAATACAATCGTCATAAGAAATAATAGACGGATTAAATATATTTTGAATTCAAAATTCCAAATAAACTAATGTTCATACAATATATGAATTATAGTCGTCCCTTCAATAGGATGAACATTTTATTATATTCAACCTTCTTAATTATTTTATCATTAATTATTTATTTAGAATGAACATTTTATTATATTCAACCTCAAAAATTTTATCGATTATTTACTTGTTCATCGAAGTGTTTTATTCAAATAGATCCGTTCTAGTTTTGTTTTTTATTGAAATATAAATGAATTGAGAATAAAATATTTATTTAGGATGAACATTTTATTATATCCACCTAAGATCTTAGATTTTTTTAATCAATTATTTACCTATTTATATATTTGTTTGTTGAATTAGAGATTTTATTCAAATAAATCTTTTACATATGTGTTTATTTGTATGTTGGAAGAGAGGAAGGGAAATAAATCTTTTAGACATGTGTTAATTTTGGTTGGATTTAGACAATTGACAATTTAGTCAAATATTCAATCTGGTGGGATGGTATTTATTTAGAATTTGTTATTTTATTTTTATGTTGAGAATAAGAGATAGGAGGGAAAATTATAGGTTTATTTATTATTAATTTTTAATTAGTGGTGGGATATTATTTATTTAAAATAATTTTGTTTTGTACAGTTGAAATATATACATTAAATATTCTTTTTATAAATCTTCACTAATGTCCATAGAATCTTTGGAAGAAATTTGTAGAAATTTTTAATCAATATTTTATAAAATATTCTCTACTTTAAAGTAATATATGCTAATATGGATTAAGTTATTATTTTTATCAAATACCATGATTCAGGTTGATTGGTAATGTTTTTTTTAAAAAAAAAACTAATGATTATTAGCTTATAAAACTCCATTTCACATCTAAATTTAAAAATACACATAAATCGATCATGGATCAAATTTTTTTTTTGTAATCACAAATCTTTTTTGGTGACATTTAAGAATGGAGAGAAAAATAATATAGATAACTGTAAGTATTTTTTAAAATATTTTAACAAGAATAAATATATGAGATAAAAATAATAAATTAGTATGAGTGGTATGTTTTAAAACGCGCATCGCTCAACACCTTGCTTACGTGTATCCAACATTGTGTAGTATAATATTGTTTTGTATTACGTGAAATATTTGAACACGTTATTATAATATTAAGAAAATTATTATATTAAGTATAAGTTCCAACAAATATCAAACAAAAATTGATTCATAAAATACAATAAAAAACAACAAATAATATGAAATACTCTAATAGTATGTATAATAAATATTTAGGAACAAATAGTCAAATTGATTAGAACCATTGATTAAATAATATAAATTAAATATACATTAAAAAAATTAGTGCAAATAAATATTTAAATAAAATAATTAATGTTAAATAATTAATTAAACACTCAGTTAAAAAAGATCAGGACAAATAAGAGATAAAAGAGGAATAAGGAAAAAAATAATTATAAAAGAAATACGGACACATAAAGAAAAGAAATTATACATGATATCATGTGGAAAGAGAAAGTTTCGAGTAAGAAAAAAAATTAATTATAAAATGAATACAGACATAAATAAAAGAAAGGGTGCGGATATATGCACCCAATATATTATTAGTTGACCCCAATTGATAAGAACACCCCAAAAATATTTAAAATGTATCAATTTTTACTAAATCAACCCCACAAACACCCTATTTTACCCTCTTATATTATAATAAATAATAAATAATATAATAATAAAAATAAAACAAATTCCAAGATGAAGAACACGACTGGACACAAATTATGTTGGATTTAATCATCCTGCCAAAAGCCAACTAAATTCAACATCATCTAAAACTCAAACTCATGTAGTTTAATCAATGTAGAGTTGAAATCAATTAATTATTTTCTGATCATGTGTTATCAGTGAATTGAAATTGCCTATTTGGCAAAACAATGCCACCGTCAAAGCACAAGCGGCCAGATATGGTGGCGAGTTGGTGATGTAAAATTGGGTCCAAATCGTACACGGTGGCTAAGGGAACAAGCGCTGCTTTTCCAGCCGATTCTGGAGGCACGGGTTCGTGGCAGAGGGAGTTGTTGACAACCGATTTTTGGTAAAACCAGCGGCGATTGGAGCTCCGGAAGATGACGACTTCCATGGTGGTTAACGGAGCGTGCAACTGGATGTGAGCAGAAAGATAGGGTTTCCGGTGTTCGCTAGCCACCACCGGCGAAGGCGACGACCAATTGGTCAAACCATCAGACATGACAGCGTAGCACGACAGAGCACTACAACTATTGGTGGCCGACGAGTCGGTTGTTGATCACCGGGTGCCGATACACGCGACGGCGAATCGCGCGGAGGATCTGGAGGCATAAGTTAAGCGGCGGAGGATCTGGATGGCCAAAATCAAAGGCAGCGGTCTGCGAGCTCACGGGACATCTTTCGATCTCCTCCGATTTCTGGCGATAGACAGAGGAGAATGTTGAAGACCGCCGGTTTCTGGCTTCGTGGTGGTGATACTTTTTATTTTAGTTGCAGGTGCTTGTAAACGGCAGTGAAGACGGCCAATTGGACGCGGCGGCGAGCGGGGCTGAGTTGTATGTCGATGTCAATCGCCGAACTCGCCGTATCTGTTGATAGATGGTCGATTCGATTAATTTGAGAAATCGACTAAAATAAATTTCAGGTTCCAGTGTCTATGGTTGATAACGCCGAAATCTTTCGGCCGGGCAGTCGATGGAGGAGATGGTTTTGGTCGGCCAATTGAACTCTGAAATTGAAGCATAAGTTTTATTTTTTCAATTTTAATTGTATATTGTGGGAAGGTTATTTTTGTCTTTTTATTTATGACTATTTTTGTCTAAAATATTTGGGGTTAACTAATAATATTTTGGGGAGCGTATATCCGCACCCTAAAAGAAATTCACAAGGATACCACGTGGAATGATACAATTCCAACTGCACACCGGATGAATGAGTATATTAGGATTGATTTCTTCTATATCTAATCCGTACGTGTGTTTGTATTTTTCTTTTCTTTTTTCTTGTTTGTGTTTGTAATTATATATATCAAACTTTTTATTATTTATCCAAAATTTTTATCTGTCAAAAAAATCTTATCTAATTTTTTCTTTTGTTTGATTTTTAGTTATTTTGGTATTATAATATTTTTTTTGATAAGACATTGTTTCAATATTTATTTGCAGTAATAAAAAAATAATTTTATAAATAAATATATATAAAATAGAGTTAATAAATATATAGAAATAGTAATGAAATATAAAAATACAAATGAAAGTAAATGGGGTGACGTGAAACATATAAAAAGTAAATTTGAGAGTGCAATTGAAAAATAAAAATAAAAAAATTGAGAGTGTAATTGATAAATAAGATTAAAAAAGAAAAGGAAAGACCGAGAAATGGGATGAGAATATGCTCCAACAAACATAGTTATTAACGAATCTTACAAACAAAAGAACCAAACTAACTCTAACCCATCCTAGCAAACATAGTTATTATCGCCATGGCTGCATGGATAGTGCTGCAAAAAGCTTCTCTTTCACCTACTATCCCTAATGAATGCACCCCAAAGTTGAAGATTCTCATTTCCAATGTACCTAGAAACCCATAAATTAAGCTCTTTTTCAGCCAGAAACATGGCAATTCATGGGAAAGTCCGAAGACTGATCCTATAAATTCAACCCCGAAAATCCAATAGAAGAAGCATTCTTACACCGATCCACATATATATCTATTCTCTTGAGCTTAATCAATTTTCCTGAAGAGCATGGCAGCCCGTTGGTACACTTTCTGTCAAATACTGTCTTCGATTCTTTAATCTTTTCAATTTTATTTAGATAAAAACGCCGATTTTTCTTATTACCAAAATTTTATTTTTATTTTCATTATAACAGGACACTACAGAAGCGTGTGCTCTGAGTAAACTCTCGTACTTGACACAATAGCCTGCAAATTAATCATGGTAAACCATGTTATGCATATCATTCATAGTTTAACTGTTTTCTGGGTCTTTTGATAATGATAAACTGAGGGCTCAATAATTTGAATTTTACTCTTCATGTTCAAAACATGACTGAATGGTTTTGTATTTCGCTAATTGCTGAATCAGGGTACTATTAATGGCTCATGTTATATATACTTTAGTAAAGAAAATCATGATTCACTTTTTGCGTCAATTCTTGTTGGATTTATAACAATCTACATGTCTAAAGATAGGCTTGCTACAATGATTTGTCTAAGAGTTTTGGGGCCCTAACTTGTGTTTGTTCTAGATTTGTTTTAGTGGTTTCTAGACTCCGTGACTTTGGAAGTTGAAAGTCAAAATAAACAGTATAATTTTTATTTGGTTAGAGTTTTATAAGAGGGTTTTGTTAATGTATTATGTCAAATCATGTCTTTTTTATACTCAAAACATTCAGCTAGTGTTGCTTCGAGCTAATGTAGCTATGAGTTCTGCGCTAGGAGTTAATGAGTTCCGAGCTTTGTTACTTGTAGCTATGAGCTAATGAGCTAGTCCTAATCTTTTCGCTTGGTATATATGTTAAATGAATAATATATCAAATTAATCCCCTCTCATAGATCTACAATTTGAAACCGACATTGTTTATATAAACATAAAAGTACATATTTGAAATGTTAATTGAGAAAAAATGAATGATTTATTCTTTAAAACTTAAATTGAATAGGTTAATAAGTAGGGTTTGAGATTTGAATTCTAAAGGTGTGTTTGTTTTAGGATTATATTTATGAAATCACAAGCAAGACTCTAGAAACCCAAAACAAACATAGCCTAAGCGATTGCTTTAGGTCGATTATACCCACGGTAATAGAGTCAGATGTGTGTGAGTTAGCTTCATAAACACGGAGGTTTTTTTTTTTTTAATGGAAAAAGAGAAAAGAATAAAGATTTTAGTTATACCTGTTAGCACATTTTGCATATGTATACTAGAAAAA
>BMAC01000256.1:50322-92650 GCA_014905375.1 Phtheirospermum japonicum | reverse complement strand
AGTTGCATAACTGTGCTATTTTTTTTTTTTAAGGTAGCTAACTATTATCGAAATAGGCACTTAACTAGTTGTTTCACAATTGTCGCCATCGTCGCATTACAAGCGACACTACAAAAAAATGAATTTTACCGACGGAATAATTTCTCGGCAAACTGATTTGTGGGGAATGTCACTAATCTATTGTAAATCCGATGGTAATTGCCGACGGAAAAAGTCTATTAGTAAATAACGACGGACATTTTGGTCGGCAAAATAATTAGTGGAGTAAAGATCATTTATCTAAATAATGCGGATGATCACGGGAGGTTATTGGTAATCAATTAGTATCTTTCCAACTAAAGAACATGAAATCAGCAATCTTAAATTAATTTAATGTGCAACAATAATAGACGTCGATAACCTGTTATCACGCGTAGAGAGTAATCCCTTTAATAGAAGAATCTAATAAAGTCTTGAAAATGCATGCACACTTTCGCTCAAATTAGTTTGAATCTGTATATAACAAAATCATATTTACTCTTCTTGTTAGCTTGATCATTTTCCAAATTGTTTTTGCAGGCACCCATGCCAGAAACACCTAGAGTCCAATATGATCGGCTCAAAGTTTCAAAACCCGGCATTATAATGACATTATCCGAAATCAATTACGGCCATTGGCTAGAACAAGATGAAGCCATTCGACCCTGCTCGAATAATACTACATTCAGTAACTCATCCACTTTCTATAAATAGAAATATAAACATGTCCAGGTTATAAATATGTTGCTTATTTAATTCTTGTTACTATTTATGTTTTTCCTTGCAGAAGGAAAACCACAGTTTGATATCTACGTCTTTATCTCGTTGACTCATGGTCCTGAATACCACCCTTCACACCCTTCACAGGTTTACTCAAATATTAGTCTTTGATCTGTTATGTTCCAAACCAAAAATAAGAAAAAATTATATGCAGATTTAGCATCAAATGTTTTCCAAGTTTTTATATATGAACTTGAATTAATATGTTCTTTTATTGCATCCCAGATAGCTGTTGTGGTAGCGAGACAGCTCGGAGCGACACCCAACATTAGAGGATGTAAATTAAAAGAGAAAAGGTAATAACTATTTCTAATCAACCGTGCCTTAAAAATATAGTTTTTGGATACTTCATGTGAATGTATAAATAAAATCATTTTTACTGCAGTTGGCTATTGTTTAACCAGCAGGGCTAATATAGTTTTATTTCTCTCTATTTATTTATTTTTGTAACATGAAGAAATTCAGGAGGTATCTTACATGAATTATTTTTAGGAGTTTCGGCGAAATTAACAATGCCGACAAATTCATGGCAAGCCTAAGTGGAGTAGTTCGAGTCGAGAAAAACCCACGGGCCGAGCTATCGAACGGGAGGATCCAAATTGTCAGAGTCCCAAACAGAGTCTCCGAGGAATATATTCCCTCCGAAATCAAGCCAATCTTTCAAAGCAAGAGGAATATAAAGATCGTTACGTACTTTAATTCCTCGGCTAAGATGAAGGGGCAAGTGAATCACCAACCGAATGCATACCAGTGCTTGGCTGTGTTTGAGAGCCTCAAATTGCAACTTGGGCTGCAGGAGTTGGCTGATTCAATGGTACAATGAGCAAAAAGTGTTTTAGTGCTCAAGAAATCGGGGAGTTTCTAAAGAAGTTGGGTTTAATACGAACACAACCATATATTTGACCGGGACAGGGTGGCATAATAGCCTCAATGCTCTAAGAAATATCTTCCCCAACACTTTTATTACGGTAATGTTCCGAACCGTTATAACTTTGTGGTAATTCGAAAATTACCCCTGAGATTTAGCCTAATTACTAAGTGTCCCTGTTATCTTTCAAAATTACAAATAGCCATGCATTGAAGGTTTGTACTTGTGTGTATGTAAAAGAGGTGCATCATCTGAAAGAGGTGATCAACCCGTACGATATCGTTTATTTATGAGCAAGTGTTCTAGAAACTATTTTGAGTTTCACTTGAATGTTGATTCATGACATCCGTTTTTCTAATTTTTAGGATTCTTCTTTTACACTAGAACGTATACATATGACGATGCAAAAAAAAAAAATGCTAATGCGTCCAAAATAAAAATAAAATTAAGGCAGTGCTAAACTGTAATGTAAATAGTATTGTAATATAAATAATATTGTAAAATTTGAAGGTCTATGGTTTTGAAAATAAGTTTCATATTTACGATGTTGTTATCAATGTTAAACAACACTGACTAACAACATCAACCAGAGTAAAATAAATAATATGCAGCGGAAATTAAATTTAAGAACACGATAAAACTTGGGTGTACAAACTCGAAAACTATATTACTTTGTTGTTTTTCGATCAATACAAAAATATTAAGTAATATATGAAAACTAAAGTATCAAAACATATGATACTAAATACTTGTCGCCTAGGTTGAACAAACTCTTCTCCATTGGTCACGCAACTTCAAATAGTTTGTCGATCTTGAACAATGACTCCAAGTAGTCTTCGTGTTCTTCCTCTTGCTCGTGCGTCTTGAGTTGCATCGTGCTCTGCTTTAGAAAATCCCGTGCGTAAAAGTCGTCCCAAGCTTTAGAGTTCTTCTTGTCTTAAATAGACAATCCTAAAATTCTAAACTTGGTAAATAAGCATACTAAAATCTAGACACAATTTAGGAAAATAAAGTCTTATAAATAAACTATGAAATACAATCTAGAGTTCCTAATTACTTTTGTGCCTAAGAAAGGCAAATAACAAAAAAGGAATTATTGCCAAGAATAAATTTCTCAACAATCTACCCCTTTTGCCTTTTTGGACAAAACACTACAACGCAAAGACATAAAAATACTAACTCCCCCTAAACAAAATGCCCAATGTTGTAAAAACAGCAGACCAACATTATAAACCAACATTGTTCAAACTATCACTTAACAAAACAAAACAAACAAGAAAAGGAACTTATTGACTTCGAACCCTCTTCGAACGACGAGGGGATGTCGAAGTTCATTCACCCCTATCCTTCCTCTTCAATTTCTGCATTCTCTTCAATTTCCTCAAAGCCTTATTGCGAGAGCGAATCGGCTTCCTTCGCTTTTCCTGAGCAAGACTGGCCAAGGTTTCGGCAGCAACAACATCTTCTCCACCAACATCATCTCCAACAGCATCTTTATCAACATCTTCGTTAACCACGTCAGCATCTTCTCCCCCTTTTTGACTAGAAAGCGAAAGGGCCTTCAAGAGAGAGTTACGAGCCTTCAGTTGAGTCATCTGCAAATCAATAGAAGCCACATGTGCACGAAGGACCTGCGCAGAAATGTGGATCATGTTGGGATCGTCCCTCCCAACATCACTAGCAACATTAGCTCGAAAAGGGGCTTGCCACAGCAGATCAATAACTCTAGCACCTGCAGTATGCTGGCCTTTCAAAGCAAACCAATCCGCTTCACCCGTGAGCACATCATCGGGACGAAGTTTCAAACCTTGGTTCTCCAGCAAGCTTAAAATCAAAGAAGGAAAACACAACGAGGCCGCGGACTTTGTGGTGGCAAACTTTGAAATAATATCAAGAACATGCTGACCAAAATTAAATTTGATTCCTCTCCCAAGCCTATACAAGAACTGGGCCTGAGACCGCGTAACACACGTTGTGTTTTTGAAGGGAACCCAATTACAGATAGCAATTTTATGCAGAATAGAATAAAGAGATGAAAGGCGAGTACTAGGAAGCTGCTCAAACCACGAACTAACCAGACCACCAGACAAAAATGAAACTACCTCATTCATATCATCAACCGTCGAGTCACCCCGGTATGGCTCAGTGCCAAACAACTCATCATTCAAAGCAGGAGTGAAAGAGAACACCTTGCCACGTACATATACTTTGCCATAATTTACGGACTCCAAATCAACCATAGAGGGCAAAAGATTGGCAAAAAACTCGACAACTATATCTCGTACAAAAGGCATTGCCGTGGAAACGGTGGAATACATACCTTTGTGTTGAAGATAGGCAATCAGATTGTGTTTCTCAAATAGCTCAACCGGGACTCGGCGCTCGGCGATCATGTGGCGAGTCTGGTAAGTGGCAAACAACTCGGCAGCCTCGGCAGTCAAGAACCTCTCCGAAAGGGGCACCATATCCTCAAGCTCAGGAGGCTAAGATGCAGCACCCGTAGAGGACTAGGAGTGATCAGAAGGCGTAGAAGGAGGCGAAGTATGAGCAGGAGAACTTGCATCAGTAACAGCGGAATTGGAGGACGAGGCAGACTTGTCCTGTGGCAAACCAACACGGGGACCAACATCAGCTTTACACGCTGCCTTTTTCTTCTTCTTTTCCTTCTTGCAAGCAGAAAGTATATCACGTAGAGGCATATCAAACGAGGAGTCAGGCGAAAACTCAAACAACTCTGGATCAAACACGGGTTGATCATCATGAACAGGGGATGGAGGAGAACTAACAGTCGGTGGCTTAGATGAGCTAGTCACCTCTCCGGTGATAAAATCCAAAACAGTGTAGAGAGGGGATGAATACTCTGTTGCAGTAGAGGCAGGAGAAACTTTAACTTTTGCCTGACCTGATCTCTTGTCGGCTAATCTCACAAGTTGCTTCCGGCGAGGCTTCTTCTGTGCCGATGGACTTGGAGCCGAAGGCAACGGAGGCACAGCTCCTTCTGCCGGAGCAGGGACATAATCATCATCGTCGGGATCAGACATGGTCACAACCTCCTCAGCAATATTCATATGCTCAAGCGGCACACGTCGTCTCGGCCCTGCTTGGCTTTTCGGAACAGCGGGCGGTACAACGCCGGGCGGTATATTTCGCAGGCACCGTGATCTTTTCAGAGTAGGGTTCCCAACCCGACCTAAAGTCTCCGCTACAAAAGCTAAATTCGCGGGATTATCAACATCAATTTCATTCCCTGGCTGACCTGGGCTTCAGGCACGGCGTCAATCGGTGACGGAACTGGCACATCAGCTTGAGAATCGTGCGCCGGCGAGATTGGTGGCAATGTTGTTATCGGTGGTGGGATGGAAGAGGAACCACCACCAATTTCTTCGCGTATGTCCAGGCTACCCACTCTGGGATAGGGCGCAGGAACCTGTTCGCCGGAGCGGCGGAACTCTGCCGGCAATTCTGCAAATCTTAGAAACACAAGAGAAAATAAGAAAATCGAAAGAATTGGAGAGAGGTAAGAGGGCTGGAGAGTTCAATTGGATGAGGGTAATGATCAAACGGTAAAAAGTTTCAGATTTTTAAGCTTCCAAAAAGTGACCGTTGCCTAAGGAGAGAGAAAACAAGAAAATAAAAGGAAAAAATCCCTAATTTTACTATCCAACGGATTTTTGGGCTTAAGCACAATTCTTATTTCCTTTTATCACAAAACTACTTCCCCTTAATGTAGGACACTTGATCATACCCACTACAACAATTATCTCTTCTTTTTTAAAAAAAAAAATTGCACAACTCAAGTTACAGAATTGGCCGAAATACAAAGCTGGATTTAATAAACCATCAGCCCAGTAGTATCAATCTTGTGTAATATTACTTTTCACTCACCAAATTTGCCTCGTTATTACCTGTCCAGACGTCCAATTTTAACTCCACTGAAACACTTAGTTAGCTAGATTCAAAATAAAATTAAGAGATTTCAAGAAAGACAAGAACACAAGCAACAATACGCACAGCAAGATGGCATCTTCACAAAGTATTAATGTCATATGGGATGCCTAAAGTTCATGACCTAAAAGAATATACAAAAACAAATTATGATTTCAGTGACTTGATCCAATGTTTCTTTTTATTACTGACAATATTATAAACCAACATTGCCTCAAGTGAAGTCAATGGAAACCTGCCCCTTAACCCAAGTTAATAACTACGTCAAGATCTCTCAAGAAGGTGAAATTTAAAGATTGTATTAATTTGTATCCAGATTTTCTTCATCCTTGAAAGGATTTGAATCTTTTAATCTTCAGCAAATGATGTTAAAACACCTCTTGTTTTTGAACTTGGGAGAAAACCAGTTTCTGCGGGCAAGTCCCACAATCACCCAATTGAAGAGGTTGGTTCTTTTTGCCATCACTTTTATTTTAACACAAGACCTTATCGCACTTTCAATCAAACTCAGTGCATTAGGATTATGTATGAAAAGAAAGATAAAAATGCATGCAAAAGTATACAGATGTTGTTACCGATGTTGATATTGGGTGTCACAAAATCACAAACCAACATTGGTTAGACAATGCACACACCGAGATCTCTTCTCAAACGAGAGAAGGTCTCGAAATCTAATGCCTTAGTGAAGTTATCAGCAAGCTGATTATCTGTTCCAATATGCTCAAGGCTAACAATCTTCCTCTCAACTAGGTCTCGAATAAAGTGGTACCTTATGTCAATGTGTTTGGTTCGAGAATGCTGGACTGGATTTTTAGAGATGCCAATGGCACTGGAATTGTCACACAGCACAGTCAGGATACTACTGTGCAGACCGTAGTCCTCTATCATCTGGTTCATCCACAGTAACTATGTGCACGCACTTCTTACTGCAATGTACTCGACTTCAGATGTAGAAAGAGATATACAATTTTTCTTTTTGCTGTACCAAGAGATTAGATTATTACCCCGAAAAAAACATCCCCCAGTAGTACTCTTTCTATCTACCACATCCACAGCCCAGTCCGAATCAGTGTACCCTACAAGTTCAGTGCCAGTATCTTTTGTGTACCATACACCTAGTTCACTTGTACCAGCAATATACCTTATTATTCTTTTAACTGCTTTTAAGTGTGACTCTTTTGGATTAGACTGATATCTAGCACATAAGCACACACTATACATAATATCTGATCTACTTGCTGTCAAATACAACAAACTCCCTATCATACTTATGTACATGGTGTTATCAACACCCTTACCAACATCGTCTCTCGACAGCTTCACAGTTTTTCCTAGTGGCGTTTTCTTGTGAGTTTCACTTTCTAAACCAAACTTTTTAACTAAGTTCTTAGCATATATAGCCTGGGAAAGGAAAATACCGTCATCAAGCTGTTTGATTTGTAAACCAAGGAAGTATGAGAGGTTACCTTCCATGCTCATCTCGAATGTATCGTACATTCGAGTAACAAACTCCTTGATCATCTGCTCGTCAGTGGATCCAAAAATAATATCATCCACATAAATTTGGACGATTAAGATGTGCTTATTGAAATTAAGAAGGAACAAAGTTTTGTCAACTTCCCCTCGTCTAAAGTTCAAATAAAGCAAATGGGTAGTTAGCCTTTCATACCAAGCTCTTGGAGCTTGTATTAAACCATAAAGAGCCTTTTTCAGCTTTAAAACAAAATTTGATTTTTGAGGATCCACAAATCCTTTAGGCTGCTCAACATACACTTCTTCACTCAAGACTCCATTTAAAAAAGCACTCTTAATGTCCATTTGATGTAATGAAATCTTCATATAACAAGCAACAGAAAGCAAAAGTCTTACCGACTCAATGCGGGCAACAGGGGCAAATGTCTCATCAAAATCGATTCCTTCAATTTATGTATACCCTTGCGCAACTAGTCGAGCTTTATTCCTTACGATGCTGCTAGCCTCATCAGTCTTGTTCTTGAATATCCATTTTGTTCCTGTCACGTGGGAATTTTCTGGACGTGGAACTAAATCTCAAACATCGTTTTTGGCGAATTGGTCCAGCTCCCTTATCCAGAACTCATACTTGAGTGCATCCTCCACACCCTTGGGCTCTGTTTTAGAAAGGTACAAAGACTCACGAATCTTAGAACAATTAGTAGACAGACATACGTACCTGACCATTTCCTTAAAATTTATCTGTCGCCTTCTTGTGCTCCTTTCATCAAAATCTCCAATAATTTGGACCACGGGGTGGTTTTTCTGGATTCTGGATGGAATATCCCTCTGATGAAGATCAATGGGATCAGCTGGATCTCCGTCTTCTAAATCAGAATCTGGTTCTGCGGTGGCTTGGCTTGATGTTGGTATCCCAGTATCAACATTGGTATCAACATCACTCAACTCTCTGGGTTCAGCGCCTGCATCTCTATTCTCAATACCTGCACTATTATCTGAAGGAAGAGTGACATTTTCTTGATGATTTTGATCATAAATCAGATCATTATCCTCTGTAGGTTTGACTCCACTCGTTAGATCATTGAACTTGACATTTAATGACTCAAACATGCTTCGAGTTCTAAGGTTAAACAACCCACATGCATGACTATTTTGGGAATAACCCATGAAAATACACTTATCACTCATTGAGTCCAGTTTAGCTAGATGATTTCTATCATTGAGCACATGGCAAATACATCCAAACACATGAAAATAACTCAAGTTCGGTTTTTTAACCATCAACAACTCATAGGGAGTAGCACATGACCCTGGTCTAAAATAAGCCATATTTGTAATATGACATGCAGTGTTCATTGCTTCAGCCCAAAAACGTTTTGCTATGCCATTGAAAATGAGCATAGTTCTAGTCATCTCAGCAAGAGTTCTATTTTTTCGTTCAACTATGCCATTTTGTTGTGGGGTAATAGGTGAAGAAAATTCATGACTTATGCCTTCTGAAGTGCAGTATTTTGAAAAAGATGCATTTTCAAATTCTTTTCTGTGATCAGTTCTAATCCTAGCAATGTTCACATTAAACCTTACACACAGCTTTTTTGCAAGTTTTTTGAATGCCTCAAAAGTTTCAGATTTTTTTTAAGAAATTCTACCCAAGTAAATATAGAAAAATCATCGACAATAACCAAAACATACCTCTTACCACCAAGGCTCTCGACTTCGAGCGGTCCCATGAGGTCTATGTGAAGGAGCTCAAAGCAAGATGATGTAGTGAGACTTTGCTGAACTTGATGTGGCACCCTGACCTGCTTTCCTTTCTGGCACGCCTCGCACACAGGAATAATCTTGGTGTTAAGCTTAGATAGCCCATTCACAGCTTCCTCTTTGGCCAACCTGTCCATCATCTTGTAGTTGACATGCCCAAGCTTTTGATGCCACACCTCAGCATCACTTAGTTGAGATAACTTGCAAAAAGCATCACTGTTGATTTGATAACAATTAACTGAAGTCCTCTGTCCAACAAGGATACATGGACCGTTCTCCTCATAGACTTTACACTTCTCATGGTTGAATTTGACACTAAAACCTCCGTCGCACAGTTGACTTATGCTGACCAAATTTGCAGTAAGTCCTTCTACTAGCAATACATTTTCCAGGGTTACAACGCCGGGAACATGGAGAGTTCCTTGACCAAAAATTTGGCCATTTGCGCCTCCACCATACTTTACCTTTCCACCTCGAAATATGACAATGTTAGAAAGAAGCTCTTTTGACCCAGTCATATGCTTGGTGTTAGAATAGGGTGACCAACAAGCCAACTTGTGGCTGTGATCTGACCATTCTCTTGTAATACAATCGGTTTTTATTCGTAATAATATATTTTATACATATTGGCATTCCATATCTTTTATCCCTTGCTAGTTGCATAGATATGGTCCTGATGAAGTTACTTTATTACGGTGGATTGGTCTAGCAGAACCGTGAGATAATCTAGCACGTAATGTAACTCGTCGAACTTGTTCCTAGTCATAGGGTTACGCCATAATGAGGATACAGGCCTTTCCCGTTAAGACTAGTACTTAGTGTATGTGGACCGCGTCTCATCGGTCACGGTGTCTGGACATCGACATACATAAGTAGGTGCTCATAAGATGAGTTCACTGAACTCCCTCACCTAGAAATCTCTAAGTGGTTCTCACTCATCGAGTAGATGATTTCTATGGTATAGCGTACAACATTAATCCTTAAGACCCAGACCTCATCGTGACTTCACTAGAGGACAGGCTATGTTGTGACCTGTCTCTGTGTCTCCTTGGAGGCCGATCAAAAGGGGCAACGTTCGCATAGTCGGGAATCTAGTGGGAAGTCTGTGCATGGTAGTAGGGGATTCGGACGCATGATAAGTCATGGATGTCCTGTGTGTTCTGATGGTTGATAAATCCTCGGAGTCTCTGGCCAGAGCTGATAGTGGGGTGTTTAGAGAAATGTGTTTCTCTAAGTCACACACGAACGGATTATCTTGAACCTAGAACGTACACACAGTTATTGAACTAGAAAGAGGTCTCGATGAACCAATACCTCTTGTTCAATCGGGACATAGATCGCGAAGGGATCGTACTGTACATATAAGCTATATCACAAGGTTCTTGCAGGCACTTCATATAAGAACAATGTGTTGTTCGAATCACAATGTGTTGTGAACCCACGGCTAGCTTACACCTGAACCATTAAGGATCAAACCACATGTTTCCTGATTATTGAAAACGACAGCTAGAAATTAATTATTAATTTTAGCATAATTAGATGTCAATTTGATTGAATCTAAGATTCATAATTGTGATTATGAATTGAGAAAAATACGAGAAAATTATTCTGGACGCGAAAATATAATTGTTATATTTTTCGTAATTATCGTTTGTGAGAAATGATTTAATTACAATGGGGTTTTTAATTTAAATTTGGGTCGATCCAATAAGCCATTTAAATTATTGGGCCGGTGTTTCATTTTAAAATAAAAAGGTTTGTTTTAAAATTTGGGCCAGCCCACCATGTTTTAAATTAAAATGGTTTGGATTTTTATTTTTAAATGGCCCATCCTTTATTAAGCCTTTTGTGCTTGGGCTTTGTTTAATAAAAAAAAAATAAAACAAAAACTTGATTAAAAAGACAGAACACCAACAACAAAGAAAGAGAAGAGACGAAGAAATTGGTTTTTTTCGGAGAACCCTAACCCCATCGTCCAACAGCCGCCGCTTCGCCGTCGGCCGCCGTCACCGAATCGTTCGGTCCTCAGTTTCTCGTTTTCGTCGTTCTCAATCATTCGATGGATCTAGTGCTCCGTCGTAAGGAAGTTGGGTAATACGGTGTGTGACACCGATTCACCGGAGCCGCGTCGCTCATCGCCGACGTCGCGCTATTGCCGCTGCCAACTCGTCGGAACGGCCGAAAGTAACAGCCCCGGATCGATTCCGATCGCTCCCGATTCACCGCCGTCATTATTTCCGTGAGCCCGATGCCGCTGTAACGGCGTGAAGATCGTCGGATTTTCAGCCGAGCCGCCTCCTGCACCTCCTCGACAGCGCCTCATCGCCGGACCTAAACGCCGCAGCCGAGTGCTGTTGCTACGCGCTGGTGGCCGCCGCTGCTGTCGCCGCCAAGCCGGAGCTCTTGCCACGTTGTCATTACCGCAGCCCGGCGCAACCGAGGACCCCGTCGCCGCTGTGCCGTTGCGAGAAGCCCGCTTGCGCCGTCGTGCCGTGAGGTAATACGACTATTCATATATATATATATATGTAATATATGCAGTACATGAGTTATATATATATATGATATATAAATATGTATGTGCTGTGCATATATGAAATTTATATATGTGTGTTAACATGCTGATTACATATATAAATTGCATACTGTAATATATATATATACATAGTGTATGCAGTTTATGAAATATATGTGTGTGCCATATATGTGCCGTGAGTGGCTGTGATGATGTTAATATAAACATGTGTATATTAGTTGATGCATGCATAATATATATTAGATATGAAATACATGATGAGTACCTGTTTTATATATATATATATATGTTTGTGAAATGTATATATAATAAATAATATTAAATATATAATTAATATATTAATATATATATATATATATAATTGTTATATATATGTTTAATAAAAATTATCATGCTCGTTCGATTTAGAGAAAATCAAATTGTTTCTATTTATTAAAAGCAATTAAAATATTGTTTCAATTAATTGATTATAAAATGGACCGTCGTCAATTTGAATTCGATTCAAATTCCTTTTATTTAAAAATTTTTGTTTTCCGCTGCGCGACGGTACCACCGATTCCCAACACTTGGAGCATCCACTATCGAAATACCAGGCATCAGGGATGTGGGACTTCAGGGAGGTATGGATCATATTGCACTTGACGTTATTTTTCTTGACCCACACTTGTTTGAATCTGGTGTTTGTATTGATGTTGGTATGACGGAAACCAACATTGGATTTAGCATCCGCATTAGTTCTCTGAAAGTGTCTTCTCTCGTCTATGATCTTCCAACAAAAAGGCCTAATGTGCCCTGGTTCACCACAATGATGGCACACGAACTGTCTCCTTCGCTTTTTGTTGCGTTTGGAAGATTTCTGTTCTTGACTTGAAACTTGCATTGGCTGATTAGGATTAAAACCAATTCCATGCTTCGAGGTTTCTGGGAAGCTCATCTCTAAGATTTCATCAAGTTTCGCCTTGCCTTTGTTCAGATTTGATATGGTTCCTTGGACCTTTGTAAACTCGGTTTTCGTATTTTCTAACTCAGCATCCTTCTTGGTAAGAGATGTTTCCAAACGGACAATTATGTCAAGCTGATCATCCTTTTGTTTGGTCAGTTTTTCTACTTCTTTCATGAGATCCTTGACCTTGAGTACCTGTTTTCCCAAGCTGACAAACAGTTGCTGGTGCTCAACACTTAGCAACTCGTATTTCTTATGGTAATCAGTAGTTTCAGCATTCAAGCATACGATGTTGGTTTCAAGGATATCAACATGGACGTCATCGTCCCACACAACATGGGTAAACAAGGATGGAACAGGTTCAGTTGACTCGGAATCATTGGCATTCTAAGTGAAGTCAGTATCAACCATGCTTTTCTTCCTAAGAGTGTTAGGACATTCATTCTTGTAGTGTCCCCAACCTTTACATTCATGGCATTGCACCTCACTGAGCAGTGTCGTGGGGTTGGATGCATTGGGAATTGAGGATGTGGACTGAGATCTAGGAAGAGCATGTCCAGTAAATTTTGGTGTAGACACCTGTGGTCTGGTCTTCGTACTTCAGCCTCCAAGGCTATTCTTCTTCTTCTTCAAGAAACTATTGAAATGTTGGGTAACAAACGACAATTCATCTTCCTCAAGCGTAGTGGATTCCATCTTTTTTAGAATCCCATTGAAATCAAACTGCTCATCACCTTCGTAGTTGTCTGGATTAGTATCAGAGGAAAAGACAACATTCTTCTCTTTTGAGTTGGAACCAAGGTGTTCCATCTCATACTGCTTAAGGTTTCCAACTAAGGTATTGAACTCAATGTTATCAACATCTTTAAACTCTTATATGGCAACCACTTTCATATTATATTTCTTCGAAATAGACCTCAACAGTTTTCCTACAAGTCGAGAGTTACTTATTGACTCACTAAGCTCTCTGCACTCGTTTGTGATGTCTGATAATCTCATTGCATAGTCCATGATCGACTCCTTCTCATCCATTCTCATAGCTTCGAATGTGGACATCAACATTCTCAGCCTTGATTTCTTCACGCTCGCAGTTCCTTCACACACACTTTGGAGTGCGTCCCATGCATCCTTTGATGACTCGTAATTCTTGATGACTCGGTAGTAACTTGCATCTACATAGCTACACAACGTATTGATGCATTTGGAATTCCAGTTTGCAGCAGCTGCTTCCTCAGGAGTCCAATCTACTTCCTTTTTGGGGAAGGTTTCGCCTTCACCATCAGTAAAACGTGGCTTTTCCTATCCAAGGAGGACGGTTTTCCATACACGTTCGTCGATGCTTTTTAAGTGCCAACGCATCCTTTGTTTCCAGAGGGAATAATTCTCCCCATTGAGGATCGGTGGCCTTGGATTGTCTTGAGCATCCATAGCACCTGAAAAATAAGGATCAGTACTTAAAAGGTTAAGTAACCCGCTCTAGATGCCAATTGTAAAATTTGAAGGTCTATGGTTTTGAAAATAACTCTCAGATTTACGATGTTGTTATCAATGTTAAACAACACTGACTAACAACATCAACCAGAGTAAAATAAATAATATGCAGTGAAATTAAATTTAAGAACACGATAAAATAAATTCAGTTCACAAGTAAAAGTACTTGTGAACTTGGGTGTACAAACCCAAAAACTATATTAATTTGTTGTTTTTCGATCAATACAAAAATATTAAGTAATATATGAAAACTAAAGTATCAAAATATATGATACTAAATACTTGTCGCCTAGGTTGAACAAGCTCTTCTCCGTTGGTCACGCAACTTCAAATAGATTGTCGATCTTGAACAATGGCTCCAAGTAGTCTTTGTGTTCTTCCTCTTGCTCGTGCGTCTTGAGTTGCGTCGTGCTCTGCTTTAGAAAATCCTGTGCGTAAAAGTCATCCCAAGCTTTAGAGTTCTTCTTGTCTTAAATAGACAATCCTAGAATTCTAAACTTGGTAAATAAGCATACTAAAATCTAGACACAATCTAGGAAAATAAAGTCCTATAAATAAACTAGAAAACACAATCTAGAGTTCCTAATTACTTTTGTGCCTAAGAAAGGCAAATAACGAAATAGTAATTATTGCCAAGAATAAATTCTTCAACGGTTATGAGTATTGTTCACCTGGCATTACCAGGTCTACATTGCAATTTCTTTATTCTAATTTTATGTTTTATTAGTTATCACAAAATCTATAGTCAAGAAAGGAAAAAAAAAAACCAAAAAAAAAACAAAAAAAACCCCGAAAGTGATCTCAAATTCTATAGTCAAGAAAGGAGGGGAAAAGTGGACCGAAGAAAAATATAAATAAAAAATGATTCCAAAACTCTAAAGCTGGATAACATTTAATTTGAACCAACTTTGAAAAGTCATTTATGCTTGTTGATTTTCAGAAATTCAATATCATTGAAATGTTCGTCGTGTCTATACATATCAGTACAGTCTATTACGAAGAACCTTCGAAAACAGGGTCCCATTTATTAGATAGCGACCTAATAACATTAAGTCACATACAGGTCATATAATTATATATTGATATTAGTGATCTGGTAATTTCAAATAGAATGAATGTCGACCATATAAGTCGTATGAAAGGTCAGAAGGTCGTAGAGGAAGCTAACAATAGGTCTTATAAGACGTCGATCTACAATACGTCAGATGATATCAGCCCTAGTCTAGTACATCCAGTCTAATACAGTTGTCAGGTTGTAATGTAGCATTACTGTCTACATATTCTAGGTAACCGTGTCAGATTGTATTGTAGCATTTATAGCTACATATTTTAGGGCAACATTAATTCGGCACATTGCTTTATATAGTTGTAACAATCTCTGTTGTAATCAATGAGAAATGATTGAATATTTAAGTTAATATCAGAATGAACTCGCCATTAGCTATAATAAGCTCGCTGCTTTCTTTCATGGTATTAGAGCAGGTTTTGGCCTGATTCGCAATACCTCATCCCTCTTTATCCTTCCCTTCCGTTCTTTTTTATCATTGGGGATAATACCACTCCCCCGCAAGAGGCTCAGTCGATCTTTCATACAGTAATTTCGAATAATACCCTATCTTCATAAATTTCATACTCAGCTATTCAACTAAAAAATCAGTTTGTTCCAAACAAGTTAAATGATTCAAATTACCTAACTTGGAAAATGCAAGTCTATACAGCGGTCATAGGAAACGACCTTGAAGGCCACCCCCACCTCAGATCGCAGACGGTTCTGTAAACCCTGGGTTCCTATTTTGGGTTAGTCAAGATCAGATGTTAGCATCCTGACTTCTCTCTCTGAAAATCTACGTACCATGATTGTTGGTCTTGCATCCTCAAAAGAAATATGGCACACTCTCGAAACTAACTTCTCCACCCAAACTTCAGCCAGAGAAATGCAGTACAAGATGCAACTCTCCT
Organism: Phtheirospermum japonicum; assembly: GCA_014905375.1. Lineage (NCBI taxonomy): Eukaryota > Viridiplantae > Streptophyta > Magnoliopsida > Lamiales > Orobanchaceae > Phtheirospermum > Phtheirospermum japonicum. Next base: position 76,876 of record BMAC01000256.1, on the reverse strand, counting down.
CTATCAAGAAAGTGACCATGAGCATTAGGGATTATGTCAACAAAGTAAAAACTTGCTGCTGGCCAACCAACATTAGTGCAAAAACTGCATTCTAGAACAGAACATCCTGGTGCAAGGATATTTTGGACTTTCCATATAACAAAATGGGTATAAAAGAAGTTTTATTCATGAGTGGGTAGAAAAAAGTTTGACATTGTCTTAATAGGTTAAAAAGACAAAGTCTCTATACATTAATGTCTTTCTCGATCATACCAGTGGATTTAATACAACTAACAGAAAAACTCAAACTATGAGAGATTACCAAATGCCGCGAAGAAATATGAAATTTGTAATGACGCACAACTATTTAGGATTGTGACATACAAACCATTTAAGTCGTTGAATCATAGTTGATGCATCTCAGTTTATACAAGATATTAGTTATTTTATTTTTATGACGAGGTTAGGTGTTATTGGTTGGTTTGCAGCAAGATTTCTATATTTTAAGGTGAAGCCGTTATTGTCACATTCAAGAATAATTTCTTCCACAAGTTGAGTTATTATTATTAATTATTATTATTCGAATTATTAATATTAATATTATTATTATATGATGTTGGAGGCCTATAAATATATGGTGTTGGGTTCTTACATTCTTGTACCCCCAAAACCTCTAGGCAGTTAGCTCACACTTGTCTTGAACCCAATCCTCTTTACAAACTAATTATGCAAAATGTCGAGCAACAAACTCAAGGCACCCCGTGATCTGGTCCCCGAGAACTTTGGCAGCAATCTTACCCGACACGACTTTCCAGATAGTTTTCTGTTTGGTGCCGCTACTTCGGCTTATCAGGTCATCATCATCATGTCCATCTCTGCATTCTTCGTGTTTTAATCTTTTTCTCATGTTAGACCATGTGTTTGTCAGATCATTGTGTAATATTTGAAGGTCTATGGTTTTGAGAATAAGTCTCAGTTTGTGATGTTGTTTATCAATATTAGCCAACACTGGTTAACAACATCAACCAGAGTTAATCGAAAATTATGCAGCGGAAATTAAAATCAGAACACAGCAAATTAAATTCAGTTCACAAGTAAAATACTTGTGAACTTGGGTGTACAAATCCGAAAACTATATTACTTTCTTGTTCGATCAATACAAAAATATTAAGTAATATATGAAAACTAAAATATCAAAAACTTGATACTAAATACTTGTCGCCGTGATGGCAAGATCTTCTCCGTTGGTTACGCAACTTCGAAGAACTTGATAATCTTGAACAATGGCTCCAAGTAGTCTTCTCTTCTTCTCCTTTGATGTGCGTCTTCTGCTTTGCGTCGTGCGTCCTCTGCTTCCAAAATCCGTGCGTCAAAAGTAGTACTAAGCTTTAGAATTCTCTTGTCTTAAATAGACAAACTTAGAATCCTAAACATGGTAAACAAGTAAAATAAATCCTAAACACAATCTATGAAACTAAATAAAGTCTTGTACACCAACTAAAAAACAAATAAAGTCCTAAATCTAATTTCCTAACTTATTTTGTACCCCAAAAAGGCAAATAACAAAATAGGAATTATTGCCAAGAATAAATTCCTCACAATCTCCCCTTACCTACTTTCGTTTCTGACATGCCTCGCACACAGGAATGATCTTGGTGTTGAGCTTAGGCAGCCCATACACAGCTTCTTCCTTGGCCAACCTGTCCATCATCTTGTAGTTGACATGCCCGAGCTTTTGATGCCACACCTCAGCATCACTCAATTAAAACAGTTTGCAAAAGGCATCACTTTGGATTTGGTAGCAGTTATCCGAAGTCCTTTGACCAGTGAGAATACATGGTCCATTCTCCTCGTAGACTTCACACTTCTCACGGTTTAATTTGACACTAAAACTTCCGTCGCAAAGTTGACTTATGCTTATCAAATTTGCAGTAAGTCCTTCTACTAGTAGTACATTTTCCAGATTTACAAAGCCGGGAACATGGAGAGTTCCTTGACCAATAATTTGGCCATTTGCTCCTCCACCATTCCTTACCTTTCCACCTCGAAATCTGACAATGTTGGAAAGTAGTTCTTCTGACCCGGTCATATGCTTCGAGCATCCACTATCGAAATACCAGGCTCCAAGGACGTGAGATTTCAGGGAGGTATGGATCATATTTCACTTGATGGTATTTTTCTTGACCACACTTGTTTGAACCTGGTGTTGGTATTTATGTTGGTAACATGGGAACTAACATGGGATTTGGTAGTCATATTTGTTCTCTGAAAGTGTCTTTTCTCGCCAATAATCTTCCAGCAGAAAGGTCGAATGTGACCTGGCTCACCACAATGATAGCACACGAACTGTCTCCTTCTCTTCTTGTGCCGTTTGGTCGATTTTTGTTCTCGGCTTGAGGAATGTGTTGGCTGAATCAGTTTATAGCCAATTCCATACTTTGAGGTTTCTGGGAAGCTTGTCTCTAGGATTTCGTCGAGCTTTGCCTTCCCTTTGTTCAGATTCGTGATAGTTCCTTGAACCTTTATCAACTCGGTTCTCACCTTGTCTAGTTCAGCATCCTTCTTGGTGAGCGACGTTTCCAAGCAAACAATTATATCGAGTTGATCATCCTTCTCCTTGGTTAGTTTTTCCACTTCTTTCATCAGATCCTTGACCTTGAGTACCTGTTTTCCCCAGCTGATAAACAGTTGCTTGTGCTCAACACTTAACTGCTCGTACTCCTCAAGATAATCCGTAGTCTCTGCATTCAGGCACACGATGCTGGTTTCAAGGATACCATCATGGACGTCATCGTCCCACACAATATTGGAGAACAAGGACGGAACAGGATCGGTTGACTCGAAATCATTGACATCCTCAGTAAAGTCTGTAGCAACCATGCTCTTCTTCCTAAGAGTGTTAGGACACTCATTCTTATAGTATCCTCAACCCTTACATTCGTGTCATTGCACATCACTGAGTGGTTTCGAGGGACTGGATGTATTGGGAATTGACGATGTGGACTGAGATCTGGAAAGAGCTCGTCTAGTAAACTTTGGAGTAGACGCCTGTGGCCTGGACTTTGTGCTTGAGCCTCCAATGTTGTTGTTCTTCTTCAAGAAATTATTGAAACGTTGGGTCACAAAAGACAATTCGTCCTCCTCAAGCGTAGTGGATTCCATTCAAATCAAACTCTTCATCATCTTCATCGTTGTCTAGGTTTGTATCGGAGGAGAGGACCACATTCTTCTCTTTTAAGTTGGAACCAAGGTGTTCCATCTCATATTACTTGAGGTTTCCAACTAAGGTGTTGAACTCTATATCATCAACATCTTTGGATTCTTTTATGGCAACCACCTTCATATTATATTTCTTTGTGATGGATCTCAGTAGTTTTCTCACAAGACGCGAGTTAGTTATTGATTCTCCAAGCTCTCTACACTCTCTTGTAACATCAGAGAGTCTCATGTCGTAGTCCATGATAGACTCCTTTTCGTCCATTCTCATTGTTTCGAAAGTAGACATTAGCATTCTCAGCCTTGATTTCTTCACGCTTGCAGTCCCTTCACACACCCTTTGAAGTGCGTCCCATGCATCCTTTGCTGAGTGGCAATTCTTGATGACTCTGTAGTAGCTTGCATCAATATATCCACACAAAGTGTTGATGCATTTGGAATCCAGTTTGCATTATCTATTTCGTCAGCAGTCCAATCTTCCTCTTTCTTATCGATGGTGTCACCTTCACCGTCAGTGACACGTGGCTTTTCCCATCTAATTAGAACGGTTCTCCACGCACGCTCGTCAATACTCTTTAAGTGCCACCGCATCCTTTGTTTCCAAAGGTAATAGTTATCCCCATTGAAGATCGGAGGTCTTGGGTTGCCTTGAGCATCCATAGCACCTAAAAATAAGGATCAGTACTTAAAAGGTTAAGTAACCCGCTCTAAATGTTAATTGTAATATTTGAAGGTCTATGATTTTGAAAACAAGTCTCAGTTTGTGATGTTGTTTATCAATATTAGCCAACACTGGTTAACAACATCAACCAGAGTTAATCGAAAATTATGCAGCGAAAATTAAATTAAGAACACGGTAAATTAAATTCAGTTCACAAGTAAAATACTTGTGAACTTGGGTGTACAAACTCGAAAACTATATTACTTTCTTGTTCGATCAATACAAAAATATTAAGTAATATATGAAAAGTAAAATATCAAAAACTTGATACTAAATACTTGTCGCCGTGATGGCAAGATCTTCTCGTTGGTTACGCAACTTCGAAAAACTTGATAATCTTGAACAATGGCTCCAAGTAGTCTTCTCTTCTTCTCCTTTGTTGTGCGTCTTCTGCTTTGCGTCATGCGTCTTCTACTTCCAAAAGTGCGTCAAAAGTACTACTAAACTTTAGGATTCTCTTGTTTTAAATAGACAAATCTAGAATGCTAAACTTGGTAAACAAGTAAAATAAATTCTAAACACAATTAGGTAACTAAATAAAGTCTTATATATCAATTAGGAAACAAATAAAATTTTAAATTTAGTTTCCTAACTTATTTTGTGCCCAAAAAAAGCAAATAACAAAATATGAATTATTGGCAAAAATCAATTTTTCGACACATTGAGTCTAGTTAGCGGGTATATTTCAGGTGAAGGTGCTTATGACGCGGGCCGTAGGGGCATGACGTGGAGCCTACTGAGGCCTGGTCCGTCTCTTTAGATTTCATTCATCCATATACATAATAATAATTAATATAATACATCCATGACATATATCCATACAAAAGCACACGAATTAAACTACTTGTTAGGTTAGGTAGTTTCATTCTTCCTTTCTCAAATATTAATGTTGGTGTTAATGTAATATTTGGGAATTAATTAATGACAGGTAAAGTAGCCGACGGTGGCAACGGCTGTGTCGCTATTGATCATTATAATTTTGTCAAGGTCGTTTTGCATTAGCTGATCAATTTTATTTTTGCTTTCCGTTCTGTTGGTAATTTAATTTCGCTGATGGAAATTCACATTGCAGGAAGATGTGAAGTTGATGAAGAAACTGGGAATAGATTCTTACAGGCTTTCAATTGCGTGGTCTAGAATATTGCCAGGTATAAGATTTTGTCAAAATGATTTTTAAGAATTTAATTATATTGGTTAATTAACTTGTTTATATTAGGTGGAAGATTAAGCTCCGGCTTAAACAGAGAGGGCGTCGGGTTTTATAATGAACTCATTGACTTGTTGCCTGCTGAAGGTTAATACTCGATTCTCACCGCTCATTATATTAATTGTATTTTATTTATTATTTCTAATTTTGGATTTTCTCAGGAATTGAGCCGATTGTAACTATGTTCCACTTCGATGTTCCAAAATGCTTGGAAGATGAGTATTGTGGCTTCCTGGGCCGCAGAATTTTGTAAGTAACGAATATCATAAATTCCCAGAAAAACTTATTAATCAATAAAAATGGGTGAGTGATATAATTAATTAATATTGAACAGGAAAGATTATGCTGAGTATGCGGAAGTGTGCTTTTTTGAGTTTGGCGATCGGGTGAAATATTGGGTCACGATAAACGAGCCGTCCACATTCACCACTCTCGGACATCACCGGTACTTTTCCGCCAGGTCATGGTGCACGGCATGCTGACCTAGGTTTAAATGTCTTGAAACATAGACACATCCGTTCAATCGACCAAACTATTCATGGTGGGGATGCTGCGACCGAGCCATATCGTGTGGCCCACCATTTGATTCTCGCTCATGCTTTGGCCGTCGATATATACAGAAGAAAGTATCAGGTCTGTATCATCGTACTACATATGCATACATTAAAATTTTGAATATATGATATGCATGTACGTACAGGCTGTCCAAGGGGGCCAGATAGGTCTCGTGACCGCGATTAATTGGTATATGCCTCACTCCGACAAGCCACAAGATGTTGCTGCTACTGAGAGAGCTATTGAATTTGTGTTGGGATGGTAATAATTAATTCCTAATTTAATCTACTAATTTTTTTTAATCATATACGTTATATTATATCTTCGATCACCAGGTACATCAAGCCTCTGGTGAGTGGTGACTATCCCCAAAGTATGCCCGAACGAGTAGGGGACCGGCTACCCGAGTTTACACCGGAGGAGACGAAGCTGGTGAAAGGATCCTTTGATTTTCTTGGATTGAATTATTACACCTCGAATTGGGCTTCTTATAAACCTAAGAAACCTAACGACCCAACAAATTACTACACAGATCAAAAAGTCGAATTCCATAGTAAGTATAACATTTGACTCGTACAATACTTAATTGATTAACTATTCCTCGATGTTTTGTTTGATTTTTCATTTTTATTTTTGTTTCCAGCTGAACAAGATGGAGTTGATATTGGTCCAAAGATCGAGTATCACTAATATTTATAAGATTAATCACGGAGAAGTGTTGTTTTTCTTAAAGATTGCAAAGAAGTTAAATTCACAAATATATCGGTAATTTTATTTGTTATGAATATAAAGTTAAATTTATGCCATTTTAATGTCTGCAGGCTGGTTCGAAGTGGTTACATGTCGTCCCTGTTGGAATATACCAACTTCTGACTTATGCGAAGAAAAAATGTAACGATCCAGTCATTTACGTTACAGAAAATGGTAAAATATTGTACTTAAAACTATTACTAATCTCTATATTTTATTGCAATTACCAGCACGATAATTAACGGGTTGTCCTGTTTGCAACAATAATGCAAACAATATATATTAGGGACGAATGAGAAAAACGATAAGACGCAACCACTTGCCCGTCTTCTAGAGGACAACGAGAGAATTAAGTACCATCAAGAACATCTCGCCTACGTGAAGCAAGCCATAGAGTGAGTATTATTTATGATCTAACTAAATTGATAATTTATGATCCAACTATTTGAATTTGTATTGTATATGTGACAATTACAGAGACGGCGTGAATGTGAAGGGCTATACGGTGTGGGCACTATTCGACAACTATGAATGGGCCGAAGGATACACAGTTCGATTCGGGAAGTATTATGTGGACTACGTCAATGGGTTGACTAGGTATACCAAGAATTCGGCTATATGGTTCATGAATTTTCTGAACAAAAATGCCATAGCGCGTCCCAAGAAGAGGCAAATCGAAGATGTCAAAGAAGATAAGGTGGCGAAAAGGAAACGACATCAGTAATAGTTGACGATATATGCAATGGTCGTCAAGAGTAGAATTGTGTATGTCCTAAATAAGGCATTTTATTGTCGGTGCTCGTTTTAGCTCCTCGTGTGTACGTGTGTGGACTTTGTGTGTTGCGATCAAATAATAAGCGTTTGGTGTTAGCATACATGATAATAAAGGTTACAGCCATGCCATGCATAGCCATGCACATGGCACAGCAAGCTGACAAACCAGCAGGAGCAGAAACAGACAAAGGAGCTTGTATCCGTTGTGCATCCTTAACTTAGGGTTAAAGTTGTCTTTTGTATTCACCAGCTGTTATGTGACACGTAGCATGACCTAGGGTTATTTTGTAGCTATTTATATAGCTGTACAAGCTCAGCCGCAAGTATTGAATAACACAATAAAATGTTAAACCCTAGCAGCTTCAATATTGCTTGGTTCCAGTTTTGCTTTCTTGCTTTCAGCCTTTATTGTTCAATTATGGCAAGGTGCTTTGTTCTACATGGTATCAGAGCAGGTTTTTGACCTGTTTCTGCCATGCTACAGCTTTAATTAATGCCTACCCAACTCCTTTGTCTTCAATCTATGTTTTTCCCCTTTTAGCCAAACATTAAGCCACAAACTCTTGTCATGTCCACTTCAAACCCTCCTGATCCGGTCATCCAGCTGCAAAGCCAGCTGATTAGCACTAAACTTAATGATAACAATTATCTCATATGTAAACAACAAGTCATGACGGCCATTAGGGGTTATGGACTGTCAAACTTCATTGATGGCACTTATAAAATACCAGATCAGTTCATCCAAAGTGAGGCTGGAAATGAAAGTGTGCCAAATCCAGCTTTCTCTAACTGGATTAGACAAGATCAATTACTAGCTTCTTGGCTACTCTCTTCCCTCTCAGACAGTTTTATTGGTCACTACTGTAGGACTTAACCCATCCAGCGAAATTTGGGAGGCCTTACACATCAGCTTTGCTAATGAAAGCAATGCAAAGTCTATGCAATATAGGATGCAACTACAAGCTATGAAGAAATGATCTTTATCCATGAGAGACTACATCAACAAGATAAAATCCTGCTGTGATATGATAGCAGCCACTGGAGAGCAAGTTTCTGAACAAAACCAGATCCTTCATCTACTATCTGGCCTTGGATCCGAGTACAACCCTGTGGTGGTGTTCATAACCTCAAGATCCACTCCCTGTAGCCTCAGAGAAGCCCACTCTATCCTCTTGAGTTCTGAGAACAGACTGGAGACTACAAAGATAACCAACCAAGACTCTCCTTTTTCTGCTAATCTACTGACTCAAGGAAGCAATCAGAGGAACCCCTTTCCTCAAAGGGGCAGAGGCACAATGAGGGGAGGTGCCAAAGAAGGCTATGCTAGAGGGAGGTTTGGAGGCTATAGAGGAAGAGGGGGCAGATATGGTTACAAGGGAGATAAGCCAAGGTGTCTGATTTGTCATTACACAAACCACACAACTGACAAATGTTATTACAGGATGGATATGAGCTTCAATCCTACCACCAATAGCACCAGGAGCTATTCTCAGGTCTCAAGCAGCTCTTATCAGAGTGACCCCTCCATCAACATTGCTAATGTCAGTCCTCAAGACTCCATTTCTGAGGGAAATTGGTACCCTGACTCAGGGGCTACCAACCATGTCACTTATGACATGAATAACCTCAATCTAGCTGCAGAATATCAAGGAGGTGAAACTGTGCAAAGGGCAAATGGATCAGGTATGACAATTGCTCATATTGGTAATTCAATTGTTACTGGCCAATACAATCCACCATATCACTCTTTTCACCTAAAGAATCTCTTGCACATACCCCAGGTTAAAAAGAACCTCATTAGTGTGTCAAAATTTGCCAAAGATAACCATGTGTTTTTTGAATTTCACCCTGATTTTTTTCTTGTGAAGGCAATCTCAACAGGGGAACCACTTCTCAAAGGAGTAGTTAAAGTGGGACTTTACAATTTCAATCTCATCAACCTTCAAGCCAGCACCTCTTCATTCATCCATCCACCTCAAAGACCTGCTGTTTTTTCTATTTCTGCTAGTAATAATGTCTTGGATTTAAATACCTGGCACTTTAGGCTAGGACATCCTGCAATGGATATTGTAAGGAAAGCCCTCAAAAGTTGTAATATCTCTTTTTCTGATAATAAAAGTACTTCCTTGTGTTCTGCTTGTATGGAATCTAAATCACATCAGTTACCTTTTCCTGATTCTGTCACTGATCATTATGGCATTTTTAACCTAATCTACACTGATGTATGGGGACCTGCACCACTTAGGTCTTTTACTGGATATAGATATTATGTTAACTTTATTGATCACAAAACAAGATACACTTGGCTTTACCTCCTTAAAGCCAAATCAGATACTGCTCAAGCCTTTATCCACTTTCATTCTCTAATTCTAAATCAGTTCCAGAAATCTATAAAAATTGTCCAAAGTGATGGGGGTGGGGAATTTCAGTCACTAAGTCCTTATTTTCATAAACATGTGATCCTAAATAGACTTTCTTACCCCTAAACACCCCAACAAAATGGTCTTGTGGAAAGAAAGCATAGGCAAATAGTTGAGGTTGGTTTGTCAATGCTAGCTCAGTCTAGAGTTCCATCCACACATTGGGATGTAGCATTCACTAGTGCAGTCTATCTCATAAACAGGACTCCCTCCAAAGTTCTCAAATACTTGACACCTTTCCAATCCTTATATGGTCAAAAACCAGATTACTCATCTCTCAGGGTATTTGGCTGCTTGTGTTACCCACACCTAAGACCATACAACAAGAACAAACTTCAATTCAGGAGCACAAAGGGTACATTTCTTGGATACAGCCCTTCTCACAAGGGCTACAAAATTTTACTTCCTGATAACAGAATCATCATCACAAGACATGTGGTCTTTGATGAGACTACATATCCTTACTTACAAAACACAAAACTTATACCACCACCTACCACAGAACAACCTCCCACAGCACCATTACTGCATATTCCACAGACTCATGTTCATGATTCCTTTTCACATTCCCCTCCACCTTGTAACAGTCCTTTGCCATCACCACCACATTCCACTCCTTCACAAGGATCAACATCCACTTCCTCCTCTAGCAATTCACAGCCACCTCTTGATAACACCACACTCAGTCAAACATCAAATAGTCCCCCAAGTCCTACAGCAATCCCCATTGGTCAGATAATTATTGATTTGCCAATTGGAAATGGTTCTTCACCTAGTCCAGATGCCACTAACATTGTTTTGCATGAAGGAGCTACAGATCAAAATGTCCATCCCATGACAACCAGGATCAAGGCAGGAATAAGAAAACCTAAAGCATACATGGTTCAGGTTGATCCCTTTGCTGAACCAAAATCACATTCTCAAGCACTAAAATATCCACATTGGCATGAGGCAATGAAGAAGGAATTTGAAGCCTTGGTCAGAAACAATACTTGGGCTATAACCAAACTGCCACCTAATAGAAAGCTTGTGAGTTGTAAATGGGTGTTTAAGGCTAAGAAAGATGCAACAGGCTCCTTAACAAGATGTAAAGCCAGATTAGTGGCAAGGGGTTGCACACAAGAAGCTGGATTTGACTACCATGAAACATTTAGTCCTGTCATCAAACCATCAACCATCAGAACAATTCTTTCAATTGCTGTTTCAAGTTCTTGGCAAATAAGGCAGATTGACATTGACAATGCATTCTTAAATGGTGATATTGACACTGAAATATATATGCAATTCCCTCCTGTGTTTGAGGAACATGTACCTCTTGGAATGGTGTGCAGGTTAAGAAAGTCTCTATATGGTCTCTAGCAATCATCAAGAGCATGGACAAGTAAGCTTGGGAATGTTTTATATCAACTAGGCTTTAAGCTCTCAAAGACTGATCCTTCCCTCTATTACAGAGTGCACAACAACAGCATCATCCTAATACTTGCTTATGTGGATGATCTACTGATCACTAGAAATAACCCCTCTCAAATCAACACAGTGATATCCAAAATCAGCAGTTCCTTCTCTCTCGAAGACCTTGGCACACTCAGATACTTTTTGGGGATTGAATTCATCCCTCATGCTAATGGTTGTTTCCTATCACAAGAAAAGTACATCAAGGACCTCATAAAAAAATAAGTAATGGGGGACTGTAAAAGCCTATCCACACCAATGATATTCAAGCCATTACTCTCTAAATTTGATGGTCAACCAATGCAAAATCCCAAGCTCTATAGACAAATAGTGGGTGCCCTCCAATATGCAACTGTTACTCGGCCTGATATTAGCTTCAGTGTAAACAAGGTAAGCCAATTTATGCAGGCACCTTCAGATACACATTGGAAGGCAGTAAAAAGGATCCTCAGATACCTTGCAGGGACATCAAATTATGGAATAAATTTTACCGCTGCTCAGAACTTACATCTTCATGCTTTTGCTAATTCTGATTGGGCTTCAGATATTGATGACAGGAAATCAACTTCTGGTTTATGTATTTTCTTAGGACCAAATCTAGTGAGTTGGAACTCCAAGAAGCAGGGAAAGGTTTCCAGATCGAGAACTGAGGCCGAGTATAGGAGCTTATCAAATGCAGCCTGTGATATTGTATGGTTACAGAGTTTACTAAAGGAACTGCACCTACTTCAGCCACACATTCCAACTATCTGGATAGACAACCAAGGTGCAATTGCTCTAGCTTATAATCCAATTCACCACCAAAGGACTAAACACTTGGAGCTGGATGTTCACTTCATAAGAGAAAAGGTCAGCAACAAGGAAATAAAGGTTTATCATGTCACCTCACCTGATCAAACAACATATATCCTAACCAAGCCATTAAGTGGCCCATTGTTCGAGAGATTTTGCCATAAACTATCTGTAATTCCAAAATCCTCTCTCCAGTTGAGGGGGCATGTTAGCATACATGATAATAAAGGTCACAGCCATGCTATGCATAGCCATGCACATGGCACAGCAAGCTGACAAACCAGCAGGAACAAAAACAGACAAAGGAGCTTGTATCCGTTGTGCATCCTTAACTTAGGGTTAAAGTTGTCTTTTGTATTCACTGATCGAAGAATTCTTAGCACTCTAAGAAATCTTCTCCGCAATAGTATGGAGTCAATTGTAGAGCGGTAAGTTTTCCCGAGTCGTGTCTCTCGAGGATAGATATAATCGGCGGTCGGCGTTTTTAGTCGCTCTCTTGTTAAGCTAAATTACACTAATCTACACTAGGAAAGCATTAAATCATTGGTTTGGTTTGAGTTTTTGAAAGTTAATCAACTAAGACAAGAATTAAAAGAGATTTTAAATGAGAATAATGAAAATGAGGGTTTAGGGTGTTCGGTTCTTCTCCACCATTAATCGGTTTTTGGAGAGCACTTAATCCACAATTCGGGGTTGTCAATCCCAAATGTCGATCAAGTATTGGGGTCGTCAGTCCCAATTCCAAAAAAATCCGATTAATGGTTCTAAAAGAACCTAAACCCTAAACCCGTAATTTCTAAACTAATTGCATCAAATACGAATTAAAGCTTGCTTGAAAGTGATTATTAATGACATTAATTAAATCCTAATTAAAATTTACTAAACTAAGAAGGCTTGCAAATTGAAAGGAAAATTGGAGGGAAAAACAAAAGCTTTGAAATTGAAAGTGGTCAAAAGCATTTAAAATGAGGAGAAGTCAAATTTCCCAAAGAGGCAAAGTTCATCCAACTTTCAAGGAGAAATTTTGTCTAACTCAAAAGAGTAAAAAGCTTCAAAACCAAGTATCAATGGAGTTTTTACAACAAGAAGAAAAGAGAAACACAAGCTATAGAGCCAAACTTTCAAGAATTAAAATACTATGAAAGACAACATAATCTAAAACCAAATCACCAACACAACAATTTCAACCAAACAAGATGAACAACAACAATAACAACACAAAGAAGTAAGGGAAATAACACTACCAAATTGCATTGAGTTCAAGAGCTTCAAATCTATTACAATCTTCCAAAAGCAACCAAGAACCACAAGTGAAGGATATGTCACCTTCTCCCACACTTGCGAACAAGACCTAAACCTAACTAATCTAACTACTTAAGCTAAACTAACCTCCATAAGCTAAGAATTAAGTTAGGGTTTTACATTGCAAGAGAAAGGAAATGCCTGGAGGAGATGGAACTAGGTCCAAAACCACCAAGGAAAGTTGTTCTTCTTGTGGATAATGGGTGGGAAGCATCTATAGGTCAATCAAGGGCAAAATGGTCCTTTTTTCCGCCAAAGTCACACATCCTCAGCATTTCAGTCGATCGACTGACTTGTTCAAATGCCCCAAACTTTCTGCCGAGCAGTCGATCGACTGACAAAAACACAGAATCAGCCATCGATGTCTTCATATGAAATCTAGCCCTTCCTCTTAGCTTTCATTTGACGTTTGATTTGTGTTATTTGAAATTTCCTCCGAGGGTTATGGGCTCCGCACCAAAACCTGCCACAAGCAAGGCCACGACGAACCGTCTCCACTTAAAGCTGCTTTTTACCATTCTTAAACTCAGAATTTGGGATTGTTGTAAACACAAGAGTTTTAGACATTTCTCTCAGCTTTTCAATTATATAAGGTGGAGGGAAATGGCAGAAGTGGTTTTGGAGTTATGCTTGCATTACGACAACTGAGACATCCACCGAGCGAATGCATGAGGTGACAATAAAAATTGCCACATTTCTCGTCATTTCCGATCGATCCTGGCACCAAAGACATGTCGTGGATTGGAAATGGGTGTCTCGGGTTTTAATCATCTTCTGACCTCGTTGTGGGCCCACTTTGACCAATGTTGACCTTCAAAACAAAAATTAATAAAAAAAACTAAGAAAATACAAGAAAAACTACTAAAAACAAAGAAAACACTACAAAACCTAAAACTAACAAAATAGGTCAAATCAACTCCTAATACCCATAAATGCAAGCAAAACACATACAAACACAACACAAAAAGGTAACAAAAAATGCGTACAAAAAAAATACAAATCATTCACCAGCTGTTATGTGACACGTAGCATGACCTAGGGTTGTTTTGTAGCTATTTATATACCTGTACAAGCTCAGCCGCAAGTATTGAATAACACAATAAAATGTTAAACCCTAGCAGCTTCAATATTGCTTGGTTCCAGTTTTGCTTTCTTGCTTTCAGCCTTTATTGTTCAATTATGGCAAGGTGCTTTGTTCCACATTTGGGACATGCCGTGTGTTGTACTTTCAATTGTGTTTGTGTTCTTTTGTAGTTGATGAAATTATCATCTGCGCATTAAAATTATATTTCACTCCAGATCGCTTTGTTTACATTATAGTCTGAATATATCATGATCAGAATAAGAGAAAATAATGTGTTTCGATGAAACATAATGTGCATATGTTTGAAAGTACAAGTAAGAGCACAAACAGGTACTGTAATGAATATCACAAAATAAACTGGAAAAGGAATAAAACAGAAAATATTGTATCAAGTCGAGTCGAGTTAAGAACTCTGTCCGCAAGACGAAATAGCCCCGGTAGTGCCCTTCGGTTTTGGCTATTCGTCCCCAAAGATGAAACGACTTCATCTCTGATATTACAGCACCGTAAATATCAGAGCTCCGGCGAACTGGATAAAAATTGGTCTGAGCTAAGTAAAGAAATAAAACAGAAACAATATGCAGTGTTGTGTGTGTTCTTCATTTTTCCAGGTGTTTCAAGTGTGAAATGAACTGGGGCCTCTCACCCTTATATAGGAGTTCCAGCGGGAGGTAACAATAGGCAAATTAATGAGGTCATTAAGAAGTTCATAACAGACAGCATCTGGCAGCATGAACCTAGACAGGTAAAGCATGAAAATGCAAAAGGCAGCTAGGAGAATGGTCAAAGTAACGTCTCCATGCATCATTAAGACGCATGACGTTTGACCCGAACGGTCAGGAGTTTGAAAACGTACGTAGAATGATCGGGGGTCCATAACGCACGATTGCCCAAGACCCAAGTCCCAGGCCGAGAGCCCAGGACCAAGGTCCGGGTCCGGGACTGGGCTCGAGCTCGGATCCGCTCGGCTTCTCCGAAGGCGGACAGATGAACCCAAGTCCAAGAGCCCGCGTGAGCTTTGTTCACACAAAGTCCACAACATCCACTGGCCCGCTTGATGTCCACTAAAGAAATGTAATCATTTTTAAACTCCCTTCCACATTGATTAATATTCAATGTGGGATAACCAATAAAGCATTAAAGCAACCCTTCAACTTCAAAGCATTATTTCTCACTCACCAATAACTGGATTTGAGAAATACAAAATACTACGATTATCTACACGACACGTAGATCGAGCCTATACAATTCGTTAACACGAATTTTCACTGTACCATTAAATTTATTAAATACAATTTACAACAATCCCCCACATGAGTGAGAAACTCCAAAAACGAAAAACAAGAATGCAAATACATAGCTCAATTCTTAAGAGACAATAGAGAATAGGGATAGGTGGCTTGTGGCCTTGAACCCTCCTTAGTTAATACTACCGAGCATACCGGCGGATTAGTAAACATAATTCTTGAACTATTCCCCTTTGTGTATACTAGACAATAGTACCAACCCACTAAGGTCTCAGAATTCTTCCGTTCTCACATTTATGTCAGTTTCTGGCCATGGACAACTTGTTTGGACTCATAAGCATACAGTAGAAGCGGCCCTCACTTCTCACTTACATAGGTGATTCTTAAAACCAGTATCTGTCATACTCAAGTCAAAGATCTGCACAAGAATCATTAAAAATCAGATATTTATCCTCACCACATGACAGATTAAAAAACTCCACTTTTGTCGTTAAGGAATATGGTCGTAGAGTTTTACTTACCCAGACTTTTATAGTTTAGTTTTCCCATTGAACCAAGTTTGTGGGATCTCCACTCATCATGGTTGGGTTTCCACTACAATCATCTTTAAGATGTGGGTTTCACTCCCATTCCTTCAAGCAACTTGTACATCTGATCTCGAGCTATGTTTTTAGTGAATGGATCCGCTAGATTATCAATTGACCTTACGTAGTCAACTGAGATAATCCCACTCGATAACAGATGTCTTACGGTATTATGTCTCCGATGAATATGTCGAGACTTACCGTTATACAAACCACTTCTTGCCCTTCCAATAGCAGCTTGACAATCGCAGTGAAGCATAACCGGCGGCACAGGTTTCTCCTAACATGGAATATCTTCTAAAAAGTTACGAATCAATTATGCTTCTTCACCTGCTTTGTCCAAAGCGATAAACTCGGATTCCATGGTGGATCGGGCTATACATGTCTGTTTAGTGGATCTCCAAGAAACAGCTCCTCCCCCTATTACAAATATATATCCACTTGTTGACAGGGAGTCCTTTGATTTGGATATCCAGTTTTCATCACAGTAACCTTCAAGTACCTTGGGGAATCTACCATAATGTAATCCAAAGTTTAGAGTATACTTTAAGTATCTCAAAAATCTCACAAGCACTTTCCAGTGTTCTCCACTTGGGTTGCTTGTATATCGATTCAGTTTGTTTACCGAGCAGGCTAGATCAGTTCTTGTACAGTTAGAAATGTACATCAGACATCCAATGATACTAGCATAGTCCTTCTGAGCAACAGGGTCACCTCTATTCTTACTTAAGTGAACGTCGAGTTCCATAGGTGTCTTTGCCGGAAGACTATCGTGTGCATTGAATTTCTTGATCACTTTCTCAATGTAATGAGATTGTGATAAGACAATTCCATCTGGAGTTCTTATGATTCTTATGCCAAGAATAGTGTCAGCAACTCCCAGATCCTTCATGTCAAAATTTCTTTTAAGCATGAGTCTCGTCTCGTTAATCACTTGTAGGTTGCTACCCATGATTAACATATCATCTACACAAAGACATACTATAACAAATATATCATTAGTATTCTTAATGTAGACACACTTGTCGCACTCGTTTATCTTGAAACCATTTGACATCATCACTTCGTCAAATTTCAAGTGCCATTGTAAAGGTGCTTGTTTCAAGCCATATAATAACTTAACCAGTTTGCACACCTTTCTTTCTTGTCCAGGTTTAACAAAACCTTTGGGTTGTTCCATGTAAATTTCCTCTTCTAAATCGCCATTTAGAAAAGCTGTTTTTACATCCATTTGGTGAATCTCAAGATTGTGCAAAGCAGCAATCGCTAGAAGCACCCGGATAGAGGTAATTCTCGTCACAGGAGAGTATGTGTCAAAGAAATCATAACCCTCCTTCTGGAGAAATCCTTTCAAAACCAAATGAGCTTTATACTTATCGATTGATCCATCAGCTCTGAACTTTCGTTTCATCTAACATGAAAACCACATAGTCGGGACCGAAGTCCTTTGCAACTTTAGCACGAGTGCTTCGTCTAGGAGTTAGAGCTTCAAGTTCTGAACCAGGTCGTTTGCGAGACTTAGGTTCAACCCCCACAAGTTCTTGACTTGTAATTCCTTCAGCATTACCAGTCTTTGAACTGGAAGCAGCTTTATCCTTACAAAGATAGATATCTTCAAAGAATATCGCATTCCTTGACTCAATTGTAGTTCCGACATTCATGTCCGGAACATCTGACCTATGAATTATAAATCAATAGGCGCTACTATTCAGTGCATAACCAATAAAAATACAATCAACCATTTTGGGTCCGATTGTCACCTGCTTTGGTAGAGGCACTTCTACCTTCGCTAAACACCCCCACACCTTGAGGTATTTATAAGAAGGTTTCCTTCCTTTACAAACTCATAGGGAGTTTCGTCCCTACTTTTAAGTGGAATTTTATTGAGGATATAGTTTGTCGTTAAAATAGCTTCTCTCCACATGTTCTGAGGTAACCCAGAACTAATCAACAATGCATTCATCATCTCTTTCAAAGTACGATTCTTGCATTCTGCAACGCCATTCGATTGAGGTGCATACGGAGCTGTAGTTTGATGAATTATGCCACTTTTGTTACACAACTCCTCAAACGGAGCTACGTATTCTCCTCCTCTATCGCTTCGGATAGATTTGATTTTTCAATTAATTTGATTTTCGGCTTCATTTTTGAAGTTCTTAAAAGCTTCAAAGGCCTCATCTTTACCTCTCAAAAGATAAAGGTAACAGTACCTTGTGCAATCGTCAATAAAAGTAATAAAGTACTTTTTTCCACCTCTAGTTTGCACAAAATTCAAATCACATACATCCGTGTGAATTAATTCTAGAGGTGTCGTGCTCCTTTCTACCGATTTAAATGGTAACTTAGTCATTTTTGCTTCTACACAAATTCCACACTTACTTTTAATAACAAATTCATTTACCTTAAGTAAATTGAGATTTGGCAAACATTTTATTGCATTTAGATTAACGTGGACTAATATACAATGCCATAAACTGGAGCACTCGGTCAAGTAAGAGGAATCAGAAGCAATTATATTAATGATATGTTTTAGGCGTATAGCCATTACACTGAGTTTGAACAGTCCATCTGTAAGGTAACCTTTTCCTAGAGGTGTTCCAAACTTTGACAAAACAAACTTATTAGACTCAAATACAAGTTTAAAACCACGACTAAATATTATTAAACCAGAGACTAAATTCTTCCGAATGTCCAGAACGTGAAGCACCTCATTCAGAGTGATCTTATTTCCAGAAGTCATTTTGAGGACAACTGAGCCAACACCTGCAACTTGCGAAGACGCTTGGTTTCCCATGTTTAACTTCTTTCCCTCACAGTGATGGTATTTGGAGAACAAGCTCCGGTCTGCACACACATGGGTAGTTGCAGCAGTATCGACGAACCATTGACCACGGTTCTCGACCATGTCATCTTCCTCAGTGATAACCGCAATGAGATCATCACTAGTCAGCTCTCTCTCGGCTAAGTGAGCACTCAGCTTGGCCTTCTTTTTCTTTGGCTTGCGACAGTCCTTAGACCTGTGTCCAGGTCTGCCACAGTTGAAGCAATCGCCGCTGAACTTCTGAGAAGAAGAAGCTTTTTTCTTTGCGTTGCCAGGATGCGGCCTCTTCTTCGAGTTGTCTCCTCGTTCAAGTGGGTTCACCCGAGGTTCAACCGAACTTTTCAAATTCTGGTACTGAACTCAAACTTCAGACTCAATTCGTACCTTCCGGATAACATCTTCAAGAGATATCGCCTTTCGTTTGTGCTTGAGGTACGTCTTGAAATCTTTCCAGTTTGGTGGAAGTTTATCAATCATGGCAGCAACCGTGAAAGCATCCGGAAGAACCATCCCCTCAGCGTGGACGTCATTCACCAGCATTTGGAACTTTCGAACTTGTTCCATAACCGGGCGAGAATCAACCATCTTGTAGTCTATGAAATTCGTGACTACAGATTTCCTAGTTCCAGCCTCGTCGAAACTGTATTTCTTCTCAAGTGCCTCCCAGATCTTCTTGGAGGTCTTTACGTCCGAGTACACGTTAATCAGGCTATCTTTCAGGCTACTAAGGAGAAAGCCTTTGCACAGATAGTCGTCGTTGTGCCAGTTATCGTAGGCGGTACGAACATTGAAGTTGGTCTCAGACTCGTCCGGAGTGGGTGGTTTATCTTCCTTCACAAAGTTAGCGAAGCCAAGCATTGTAAGGTAGAACAACATCTTTTGTTGCCACCTCTTGAAGCCTTCACCAGTGAATTTTGGAGGCTTCCCCGCAGTGGGCATGATCCGTGAGGAGTGCACCGGAGCGATCATAGTTGGAACAAAGGCTCCCATCATACCCGTTGATTGGGTAGCTGAAACATGAGAGTACGTCGGCGCAGCCGTTGCGAACATGTTTGGAATCGAAGTTCCCGACATCCCAAAAAGATGGATTCCAACTGAAGCTGACGTATTTTGGACCGAAGTCCCCATCCCAGAAGGGA
Source organism: Phtheirospermum japonicum (assembly GCA_014905375.1). NCBI lineage: Eukaryota > Viridiplantae > Streptophyta > Magnoliopsida > Lamiales > Orobanchaceae > Phtheirospermum > Phtheirospermum japonicum. The sequence continues at coordinate 56,833 of BMAC01000256.1, read as the reverse complement.
ATGATCCAGCGGACGAAGCAGTGGCTGAAAACATACTTTGAACCGTAGTTCCCGTCATCCCAGAAGGATGGATCACAACCGAAGCTGACACAGTTTGGACCGAAGTCCCCATCCCATAAGAGAACGTTCCAGCAGCCGAAGCTGTGCCTGAGTTTGGGTTGGTTGCCGAGAAGCGCATTGAAAGTGTCTCCAGGAGGGTGTCGATAGTCCCTTGGTTCAGGAGGAAGTCAGCATGACTCATGTTTGGCGTAGAAGCGCCAATCGTCGTGGTGTTCGTTACTGGAGAGGCAGTGGTCGTCGTCGAAATGGTGGACGTAATGGCAGGAGCGGTCGAACTGATCGGAGTGCTGGAGGTCGACATTTTTCCAGTTAGGGTTATTAAAACAGTAGATTACAAATTACAAATATTTCGTCTTGCGATTGTTTGAAAGTACAAGTAAGAGCACAAACAGGTACTGTAATGAATATCACAAAATAAACTGGAAAAGGAATAAAACAGAAAAGATCGCATCAAGTCGAGTCGAGTTAAGAACTCTGTCCGCAAGACAAAATAGCCCCGGTAGTGCCCTTCGGTTTTGGCTATTCGTTCCTAAAGATAAAACGACTTCGTCTCTGATATTACAGCACCGTAAATATCATAGCTCCGGCGAACTGGATAGAAATTGGTCTGAGCTAAGTAAAGAAATAAAACAGAAACAATATGAAGTGTTGTGTGTGTTCTTCGTTTTTCCAAGTGTTTCAGGTGTGAAATGAACTAGAGCCTCTCACCCTTATATAGGGGTTCCAGCGGGAGGTAACAACAGGCAGATTAATGAGGTCATTAAGACGTTCATAACAGACAGCATCTGGCAGCATGAACCTGGACAGGTAAAGCGTGCAAATGCAAAAGGCAGACAGGAGATTCAGGCATTTGAAAACGTACGTAGAAGGATCAGGGGTCCATAATGCATGTGGCTAAAAAGTTATCCAAGAATCAAGACCCAAGTCCCAGTCCCAGGCCCAGGACCAAGGACCGGGTCCGGAACCGGGCTCGGGCTCGGATCCGCTCGGCTCCGCCAAAGGCGGACGGGCGAACCCAAGTCCAAGAGCTCGCGTGAGTTTTGTTCACACAAAGTCCACAACACCCACTGGCCCACTCTATTTCCACTATAGAAATGTAATCATTTTTAAACTCCCTTCCACATTGATTAATACTCAATTTGGGATAACCAATAAAGCATTAAAGCAAAAATTCATTTCAAAGAATTATTTCTCACTCACCAATAATTAGATTTGAGAAATTCAAAATGCTACAATTATCTACACGACACGTAGATCGAGCCTATACAATTCGTTAACACGAATTTTCGCTGTACCATTAAATTGATTAAATACAATTTACAACAGCATATACAAACAGATGTTGCTATTAACTCAATGCCAGATGAAACACAATCAAGGAGAGGTACAAACAAAGGCTCTACTACTATCAAAAGGGGCGAGCCAGGATTTTTGTTTGAGATGGGCGGGGTCCGGGGGCGGCTGCCCTAGGTAAAAAATTCGAATATTGTTAAATAATTATCTAAATTTTACATTAATAAAATAAAAAACAAATGTAAATACAAAATACTTAGATCATACTAGTCTATAATATACTTACATTTCACCACAATCTTATTTATTACACCCTTAATTTTATATATTTCCAAAAGGATGAGATATTGACACCTCATTGTGCTATAAGAATATCCCCATAAAATGTAACGTACCCAAGTAACCCCTCAACCTAAAAAAAACAAAATAATCACACACACACAGTACAGAGGGCTGCCCACCCCCTCCCCCAAATCTACCATTGTCGCTGCCTCCTAACACACAAACACAAGAGCGCATCGACGACCAGCCATGCCCAAGTAAACTGGATATTCCAAAATCAACCACCACCAGTCAGAGTGCCAGGCGACGTTCGGCCGTCTATGGAAAACGACCTGCGCACGTTCGGGGTTCCAGACTAGAACGCCGCCGAGGCCATTCGGAATCCAATTTGAACACTTTTTTTTGCTTTCTTTCTTTGACGCGGCTAGGCCGTTTTTCAGTGACATTTGAACTTCAACCACTATTTTTTCTCAATAGTTTATTTGGGATTTTTGTAAGGTTTTAATTGGTTTTTAGATGGATTTTGTTTGATGTGGTTTGCTCTTTCAACCCTTCCATTAATGGTGGCTGTGTAGATGCTTGGTGGTGACCGAGAGCTGGAAGAAGCAGCGGCGTGGAGAAGTGGAGGAAGAAGGTGACCGGAATTATGTGGGGTGTTTTAAGAAATTCGAGGATAATATAGATATTTCATTGAATCTTATTTTGGATTGGGGTGTTTTTATAAATCATTGAGTGTTAATATTCGATTACATTTGAAAAAAGCCCCCTATCATTTTAGACGGGAAAAAAAACTTTTTGCCCCCCAGACTATTTCGATTTTTACAGTTTACCATACAAACTTTTTTTTGAGACAAACCACCATCTGAACTTTGTGTGAATTGCAAGTTACCCCTTCAAACTAGAAATTGAGTGGTTTTGTACACATCACCTAGTTTGATCAAGGGTACTTTGGTCATATCACTCCTTTTTAAATATAACAGCTGGCTATCCTATTTCAAAATGCATGAAAATCACATCGTGTTTCTTTAAGAACAATACCCAAAACTCTCAACACTCTACATAACTCCATAGTACATATATCTGTTACTAAACCCCCTTACTTTCATGTGAAGTGTGAACATCTATCTATCTTTATCTCTACTCTTTCCTTTTTTTTTATGGGCTGAACAAATCAATGCACAATGGTCGACCCCTGATATATTTGAAAAATAATCTTGAGAGCATTTACCAATTTTTATCAAATTATGGCATATTCTAAAATGCACATAATTGCTGGCCGCGATTAAGACTAAAACCAATTTGAAACATTAAAATCACGAAGTTTGCTAAAATTCTTTTCCATATCTGCCCTAATTTTATCCCAATCTTCCTTCTCGATTATTGTGGTTGGGTCGTCTCGTTCTTCCGAGGGAATAATTTTGAATGAGTTGCCATTATCACGAATAACCAGCAAATCGTTCTTTCTATCCCGGTTTCTACCTCCAGGAATTGTCACCACAACTTTTTCCCTCGAGATTGATTTCATTTTTGAATCAATTACATAGTGTTTTGTCAAGAAAAACTTCTGGACTTCTCTCTCGGATTTGTACAGAGGGTCTCTAGGCGCATCAATCGGTGGTTGTCACATTGTAGAGCCCATAATTGCTCTGCGCACACCGAATATACTTCTAAGGTATTGGTGCAAGGACCTTCGGAACTGCATAAATATCCGTGTCTGGAGGCGTAACGTACATCTCACAAAAATCATAGACGTCATTATCCGGATCGGGCGGCTTACGGATGAAGAAATCACAACCCAACAGGCAAATCTTATGAAACTTATCTTCATTTATCCAGTAATCGACGATTTTCTCGGAATCCCAACACTGAGTCGAAACGAAGCTGTTGCTATGTACCATGGCAATTTCATCTCCGCCATGGCCGGCGGCGGCAGCTATGAGGGCAGCACCGGTGTCGTAGTCGACGTCGAAGTCCTTGTTGTCGACCTCCTCAACCTCATCATCGTCCATGTCGTAATCGTTTGGGCCTTCCTGTTTTGCATGTAATTGTTGTGTTTTTCTCGTATTTTTAATTAGGTTTTTATTGTGGTTTTAACGGTTTTTATGTCGGTTAATTAAGTTTTTAAGTCRTTTTTYTAGTTTTGTTATTTTTCGTGTTTCTTGTTAATTTTATATTTAATTGGGTTAAATTGTTCAATTGATTTGAGGATTGGTGAAATTCTTAAGTTTTAATGTTCAAAATCCTATTTTTATAGGTAAAGGCATTAAGGGACAAAGTTCAAGCCAAGCCGAGCCAAGGCGTGCCAAATTTGGTGCCAAAAGAGGCTCCCAAAATGCCAAACTCGCTGGAATTGGTGCCAAGGCTCGCCAAGGCAAGCCAATCCACGCCAAAACTGATGCCCAGGCTCAAACGGACGCCAATCAGCGCCAAAACTGACGCCAAACCCCTTAGCCAGCGCCAACCGATGCCAATCCACGCCAGAACTGACGCCAAACCCCTTACCCAGCGCCAACTGATGCCAATCCACGCCAAAACCGATGCCAAACCCCTTGCCCAGGCGCCAACCGATGCCAAACCCTGCCTGGGCGCCAACTCTCGTCCAGCCCAAGACCGAGCCACCTCCGAGCCATCTCCAAACCACCTTGAGCCAATTTGGTCAACACGGGTCCAATTGGGTCAAACCCGAGATTTAAAGAGGCTTTAAGGTCAAATTGGCCCATTTAACCCAATTTAATCTAGTATAAATAGAACACAACTCTCATTTTTGTAGGACACCTCCTCCAAACCCAAGCTTGGGTTTGGGACTTAATTTCTCTCTCTAGATTTAATTTTCAAGCTTTGCCTTGGGTTTGTAAGCTCAAGAAGGATTCAAGTACTCCCTTGGATCTTTAATTTCTTCCAATTTCAATCAAGCTTTTGGATTCTCTCTTTAATTCTAGTAAGCTTTCTTTTAATTTCTTGCTTTGTTCTTCATTTGTTTTATGCTTTTTGCCTTAGGTATTAGAAGTTGTGCTTGATCTTGTGAATTGGCTATGAATCCTAGTTGAGTGACACATCTAGATCATAGATCAAGTCCTTGATTTGTTTAATTTCAAGTAATTTCATATGTTTCATGCATTTTTCTTCATTTCATGCTTTTTGTCTTAGCTACTTGAATTCATGATGAAAATTATGATTTGGCTATGAATTATAGATGAGTGACACATCTAGATTGTAGATCGGGTCTTGGATCGTCATGATTTTAAGTTTTTCATATGCTTTATTTTAAATCATATTTTTATGCCTTGTTTCATGCTTAAATCCTAGATCTACTCTTTGTTGCTTTTTATTTTCCTTAAAGTTTTAAACTTTACCGTCTATTTTCATTGCTTTATCCATTCATGCTTTCAATTTTAGTCAATTTTCTTTATTTGAGTTTTTATGCATAGTTGTACCTTGTGCTTGCATGCTTGTACTCGGTGAAACATTGCATTTTCTTGCTTATTTTCATTATTGCTTTGCATTTTCGATTAAGGCACACGACCGAGGCATCCTACCAACTTGCATTTTAATTTCTAGTCTAGTTAGCTATTTAATTGCTTTATTTTCATTTTCTTTATTTTTCCAAGCTTGAAACACATTGAAACCTTCAATCGAATTGAATTCCGATAATACCGAGCCAAGAACTCGTTGATTCATTTCAACACCACGAAAACTCTTCTAACACTCCCCCATCCGCATCTCCGTCGTCGGCCCAGGCCCAAAAGTCACGTCTCGAAGCAATAGGCCAGGTCACGCTCAAAGTGCGGAGAGTGTTGGGCTTCGGAAGTGAAATTGGGCGGGGTGTCGGAGGTTTGAACGGAAAGAGAGTGGTGGCAGCGTTCATGGTTACGCGGCTGGGGAAGTTGATTACGGCTTTTAGTTTCAAAGATGGACCAAAAATAGCACCCTTCTGTATTTCTAATTAAATTGTTGTACTTTTATAAGGGTACATGATTACATCCCTCAGAGATAATGTTGGAACAATTACAAAAAATTATAATAATTCCGAGCACAAACAAGGAATGTAAATAAATCAGTGATTTGTAAAAAATAAAAATAAGAAAAATAGAAAGTCGAGTCGAGAAGATCTCTTTCCGCAAAATGATTTTGCCCCGGTAGTGCCCTTCGGTTTTTGGCAAATCGTTCCCAAAGATAAAACGACTTCGTCTTTGGTTTAACCGCACCGTTAGAAACCAAAGCTCCGGCGAACTGGTCGAATTTGGACTGAACTAAGCATAAAAGAAAATGCAGAAAAGCTATGTATGCAGTATGCTTGAGAGTTTCAGGTATTAAAAAGTGCGTTGGGAATGCTGGAGTCTCACCCTTTTATAGGGGTTTGTTTCAGGTGTTACAGCCTGCTCAGCATGAACTTGGACTGGTTCACCGTGCAATTACATTACATGTTTGAATTCAAAAGTTTTAGAAACGTCTGAACATTTTGTAACAGTCAGGAAGAGTTCAAAAGCTTGACCCAAGACCCAAGTTCCACGTCCCAGGCCCAGGGCCCAGGACCCAGGTCCGAGGTCCGGTTCCGGGACCGGGATCGGGCTCGGATTCGCTCGGCTCCGCCTTCGGCTTCGCCGAAGGCGGACTGGCGAACCCAAGTCCAACAGCCAACGTGAGCTTCGTTTACACAAAGCCCACAACACTCTCTGGCCCACTTGATGTACATTAAAGAAATGTAATCATTTTTAAACTCTCTTCCACATTGACTAATATTCAATGTGGGATAACCGATAAAGCATTAAAGCAAACCGTTCAACTTCCAAGCATCATTTCTCACTCACCAATAAATGGATTTGAGAAATTCAAAATGCTACGATTATCTACACCACACGTAGATTAATCCTATATA
>BMAC01000256.1:0-44118 GCA_014905375.1 Phtheirospermum japonicum | reverse complement strand
TTTTTTTTGCGTAAGATACTAATTTTTTAGTATGGATATATAATGTGTATCAATGCATTATACTGGAATTATATAAAGAGATTTATAATAAATTTAATATTTATTCTTCTAGGTATAATAATTTATTATTTTTATTTTTATTTTTATCTTTTTTTGTTTCACTTTTTTTTTTCGGGTGTAACAATAGTTTTTCATATATATTCTAATGTTATATTCAATTCATTATATTAGAATTAGATAAAAAAAAATTAAGTTTATATTTTTTATATTTATTTCTATTTTGTAATAATTTTATATAACTCTTTTTTTTAAATAAATGTTTAAAATTGTAATAAAGTTATTTCAACTTTTATTGTAAATAAAAATAAATTGAACTTATATAGATTTTTTCTAATTATATATAATTTATTTATATTCTTATAATAGAAGAATAAATGTAAGATATTAAGTTTGGCAAAATATATTAAAGAAAATATTAAATTATATAACATTTAATAAAAGAATAATATTGAATTAGGCAAATTATATTATTAAAAAAGTGTTAAATTAGGTAAAATATAATAAAGGAAAAAAATACTAAATTAAGTAAAATTAGGCTTGGATGACACCGAAGTATCATAATTTTTTCCAAGGCTAACGAAGAGTGGGAATCAGACACATAAGATAAGAGGATTTTGCATTAATATATAGGGGAGATTTAATAAACTCTTAATTAGTATCCACAATTCTAGTAGCAACTATATATCTTTCAAACGCAAGCAGTTATATGGGTACGGTATTTTACCCATGGACGCTTATCAACTCTCGCAATTATAAATAAAATTATCATTCCAATTCAATGGCACGAATCAAACCATCCATTTCTGGGGCATTCTTTTCTCTCTCTCTTTTTCTTTTAATTGACATTTTTGCTTTTAGAATTATGAGGTTTAAGGGGTTATTAGGCAATCCATATTTTGATTGAGATTTTCATGTTTATTTAAGGGTAAAATAAAATAGTAATGTAGATATAAATAACTGTTCTAGTGTTACATAATACTTTATTAGATGGACTCTGGTTCACCCTATAAGGTGAACTCAATCCCACATTTACTTACTCCACACGTGTGAGTTTCTCTTCCTTCCCCGAATTAGATTCAACCCCCAACTCTCTTTCTCTCTCTTCGTCACACACCATAATTCTCTGTCTTGCTTTATTAACTCGTTGCTGGCGTGATGGCGGGAGAGCTCTATCTGTCTGATGCGACCAAAAAGATTAGTGCTTTAAGAATAGTATGTACTAACTTCAAATATGCAGTCAGCGACCTGATAGACCTCCCGAGAGCTCCTGACAACCTGATCGATCCTTCCTGCAAAACAAAACCCAAGCCAGGCGGTGGACAACCCCGGCGTAGGCCCTCCGATGCTTAAGTCAGATAGTGCGAGAGAGATGCGAGAGCTTAATGAACGTAGGATTGTAAGAATCAACTTAGAGAGAAAGAGTAAGGCCTGAGTCCTCTTTATATACATAAGATAAGTATTTCCAATCTAGGGTTCCCCTCTCCTATTAAAACTATAATATGAAAAATAGAGACCGACTTAGAATAAGGATTCTTCCTGTATGCTAAGTTCAATAAATAATAGAACTCTCGTTGAATTACCATAATAGCCATGGGCCAATAACCATGTCCATAATTGTAGTTCGCCGCGACCCATAAGATAATCCATATTATCCCGTCAGGGCACAAAAACCATGAAGCCCAGCACTCAACAACAAGCTACCACTTAATGCCGAGCTAGTATAACAAAACTTTCCTCATAAAAGCTCGACATCTCACACAAGAGCTCTCCACTCCTATATGAGAGGTCTCCACTCCTCAAGACAGCTCACCCACCTCCTAGAAGGATTCCACCTTCTAGAAAATGAGGTCGCTTATTAATGACCTGCATGTTGTCGACGTGAATATTTGATGTTGTATCAGCTAGTCCCCCATATTTTAGTTGGTTAAAGTAGGAAACCAAGTAGAATATAACCATGAGTTAACCCCAGAAGTCAAATAGTCATGCTCCTTGAAAAAGGCGTGAAACCATCAGCCATCAGTTCTCTTTTAAGATCACTAAATGCGCTTCTACAAAATATCAGACATGCGTCGCCAACTCCTTTCCTCGTAATATATTTAATTATGTGGGCTAAAATGAAAGGCCGACAACTTTCCCGCCTATCGAAAAACCTTAATGTCCTTTCAACTTTTTTGTCGCTTAATACACAAAGTACCCCTCCATATTCATTTGTTCTTACTTACACAGAACAAGCACAAATTCACCATTTTTCTTTGCAAAGAATTACCTTCAAGGTTCTGCATAAATCGCAAACAATCAGTTGCACTAGATTCATCAACCATGATAAGTAAGTCCCCCTAACCCCTTGTCTTAATTATTTTATTTTGCCATAAATTGTTGTTTTGCTGAGTGTAATTTTCTTCTCTTTTCCCCTCTATAACTGGTTGACGATGAACATAGCTCCACCAACTTCTGATTCCAGAGTCCTAACTTCTCAAACCCAGACATGACGTCTGAGACTGAATCTACGGAAATTCCTCTATTTCACCCTAGGAAAAAGAGAAATCCTCCTGCATCCTGACCCGGTTTAACTGATGAACCAGAGGGGAATATCCCTTGGACCGAGCTCGAGGCTCAAACCAGAGCCTTATCGGAAAACATTCCTGAAGGCATCCCCATATCACAACCATAAATAACTTCATATTTTGAGCCCGACTTTTTCTTTGTTAACCTAGTGACCATAGTACCATCGTCCGCTCACATCGACCTGCCTTCACTCCCGCGAGCTACCAGAATAGCTACGGAAAACCCTTTGGTACTCCCTGACTGGAGTAACCTCGAAGAATTCATAAAAAACCTCAACCTACCTACTAATGCAAAACACATCTTCCCCGGAGTGGGGCAAACTGACTCGGAGCACCCACCTCTAAACCACATAACTCTCTTTGATGAACACTTGAAGGCGGGCTTCAGGTTCATTGTACACCCCTTCTTGATAGCCATGTCAGTGAAGTATAAAGTCGCACTTTTGAAAATGATCCCCAACTCCATTATATTCATAGTTGGATATATAATTCTATGTAGATATTATAACGTAGAGCCTGACGTAGGCTTTTTCTAATTTTGTTTTCAATTAAAGAACCATAAAGGCTCCTTTTACCTTTATTCACGACAAAAAAAGTGCTTTTTGGTAAACCCCTAATCAAAAGTTCATGATGGCGAGTTAAATTCTTTTTCCTTCATAATACTGAAGCCTGGCCCTTTTACACTGAGTGGTAAGAGTCCACTCTTGCCCAAGATACAACACCCTCCAAGAAAAACCAGCCCGCACTTTTTCAACGATACTCCGATCTGCTCAATAAATGGAGCAAATGTCAGTTCGATGTGATGAGGCACTCAGGTTTAGAGAGGGTTTATTCATTTGTAGGTCTTAGCCAGCGAACTACGGACCTAACCAGATATGAATTTGGTAGGTTTTTCATATATCACAAATTCCTTTAATTTCATCCTTATACTCGAATAGGCTAACACACTTTCTTCTTACTACAGGGAGGATCATTAAAAACTGCAAATCGTCGAGCTCAGAGGGAGGAGTCACCATCCAGCCTGATCAAAGCCCGGCATGGATGTCAGTGACCTGCACCCCTGTTCCTATGATCGACGTCGACAGAGAAGTGGAACTTGCCCTGGCTGCGAGGAACAAGCAGGATGAGTCTGATGACTCTGAAGAGCGAATGCCACTGTGAACTATTCTGAACAAGGGAAAAGGGGAAAACCCAGATTGCGAGCCAACTTCAACACCACGTGCATCTCCTTCTCTAAAAAGTCGCCGCACTCAAACCCCAAGGGCGTCCACTTCAAGTCCCCCTGATTTAGAGAAGAGTCTTGCTTAGTGCCAGGATGCCGACCAGGTCCAATCTCTACTCTAGAAGCAGATGTGGTCCCAGGTACTTTATGTATTTTTGATCTCATCATATATACAATACTAGATTATAAACTTCACATCTCATCCTACTCCTGTAGTTTATAGATACAACCTTAGATGGATTCCTTGTCGAGTCATTTATTATCAGTGACCCCCGAGGAAGAGCTGAAGAAAACAGGCGATGAGCTGACAGCACAAATAGAGAAGCAAACTCAACAGATTTCCTTGACACAAGGAGAGCTAGATGAAGCTCGTCGCCAACTGGCGACTCGAGAAGAGGAGCTAAACGTTGCCAAGAGTCAGCTGGAAACCATGAGGGATTAGGCCACTCGATTAGGAGATCGCTTGATGAAATTAGAAGATCTGGTGCAAGAGAAGGAAAGATAATTGTAGGGTGTAGGTCACATAACTCGTCAACAGGGAGTTGCTGAAGGCCGAGCTGAGGGGAAAGCCAAAGGTTTGGACGAAGGAAAAATGGAAGGGAAAATAGAAGTTCGCCTTACGTTCTTGAAGAGTGAAGTGGCCAAGAAATTCACAGATGCATGTAGGATCGAGCTGATGAAGACGTACGGGCACACAACTCATTTCCTTGCGAAAGTAAGGAGAGGCATCATAGAGTGGTTCAAATTTAATGTGGAGAGAATTAAGGCCCATCTCTCCACAACCAATATCAAGTTCGAGCCAGATGTGAAGGCTCTGGACGCCGTGCTCGCTGCCTTCTCCTTTTGGCGAGGTGATGAAAACTAATTGGTGGAGGCAGCTTGGTGGACCACCTACAAATGTTGAGGCAATGTGGAAGGCTAGGCTTGCTACCGATCTAGAAGCCCCCTGGACGAGTTGATTTCTGACTGCACCCCCTCCTAAACTCCGGGCTTGTTCTATAATAAGATTCCAGCTTGCTTTCAATGTCCAAAATGTTATGTATGAACTTGCCTTATTTCATGACTTAGCTTTACCAAAGCTTTCCTTGCTTGTAAATTTCACTTTATGACACCCTAAAACCTGCCATAAGATGGTTATAGGAAAACATCTCGAAACCATAAGCAGAACCATACTTGGTCATGAATAATGTGAATCATAAGATAATTAGGCCACCAAAACATAATGAGAGTAAACCAAAGGTAACCAAGACTCTACTTAGTCCCCTAAATTATGTTAACCAGGTTTGAACGCATAGAGATTGCAAAAAGCACATCAATCAAACATGCTCACAAACTGAAGGTAAATATGTAAACCAAGCATGCCTTCCCTCCAAACACCCCGGAATATGTAAGTCAAACATACCCAGGGTATATGAAAACATGTAAATCAAACATGTTCTCACATAAAATCAGATAAATAGACAGTATAAAAATCAAACATGCTTAAAAACTGAAGGAAAACATGTAAGTCCAACATGTCTCCCCTCAAAACATCCAAGAATATGTAAGTCAAACATATCCAAGGATATGCGAGAACATGTAAATCAAACATGTTCTCACATAAAACCATCCATTTCCATACCCATAAATTCCATTTCTGATCTAATTAAAGTGTCGAGACTTAACCATATCCCTAAAAACCATAAAAACTCATAAAATGCCATAATGAGAAACCCGTTATTCATTGTTGATCTAAACAAGCATCAGCTCGTAGTTGAAAAGTGCAAATCAATACGAGTCCATCGTTGACCTAAAGGAGAATCAACCCATTATAAATAAATAAATAAAGATAAGTGTGAAAAGTACAAGCCCATCGTCCAGAGAGCTAGGCGTAATACTTCTTCAAGTGATAGATATTCCAGCTCCTCGACAAAGCTTTCTGATATGCGAGAAATTGTGTGGTAATTAATGGTTTAAAAACACATCTTTGTGCGTTTCATATTATCATATATATATTTATTTCTCGCTTATTTGTTCTTATGAGTGGACGAACACCAGTTGTATGTTTTTTTTATTATCTATTTTGCAGTATTTAGTGCTCGGTTGATATGATGATGATCGCCGGATGGTTCGTGGATTAATTTTGGCAAAAAAGTAGCGTTTTTACTCAGTTAGCGGTAGTCCTAACCATCAGGAAGCTGCAATCTCCATCGATCAACCCCGTCGATCAATGCCTTATCGACGACAGGGTTAGCGATTGGCTTAGTGGTAGCCCTGACCGCTAACGCTACGGCTAACAAGCCCAGAATCCTATTTCTGGAAGGAAGCTTCTTCTCCAAGTCTTGGAAACTTATAAATACCTTTCATACTTCAACAAAAACGAATGAATTAACATTCCTAAGGTTCTAAAGCATCAAGAGGAGTCCAAATCCTTCCTCCATCCAAGAGATTGAAGATTCTACCTTGAAGATTCAAGATCTAATTCTTTCTTTTCCCCTTCTTACTCAAGAACTACGTTTATCTATTTTATTTTTATTTTATTATTTCACGAACACCACGAGTGAGTAGTTTATTTATTCCAGTCCTTGTGATGTTGAAACCCATCGTGAGATTATGTTCTATTTAATTCTTGTAATATCTATTTCGTTCTTCATATGAGATTGTTTGTGTTATTCTACTTTCATCATGATTACTTAATCTCTGATTTGGACTGGCCACCTAGATTAGGGGTTGGTTGTCAATTGCTAGAAATAGGGCGGCTTCCCGTGTAATTGTCGTCTTTTCTATTTCATCGTAGCAACTAATGGTCGCTCATCATTAGGGATAACACAACATAAGTTAAATAAACCGAGCTTATGAGTATATTTCTTAGGTTAGCCTATTTGCCTAGTTTCTAATGTTGTTATAGGATTAAGTCTAGAGAGCTTATTCTAGGTTGTTCATTAATTAGGTTTAATTGAAGAATTTGTTTTGATTAAATATTCGGTAAGGGCAAATTCGAGTAGCAAAACTTATTGCTATTTAGGGCTTTTAGTTTCATATGATGAGTGAATTATGATATTACAATTGGTTAGATGAATCGATCGAGGGTGGAAACCGAACTTGGACTGGAGTTTTCTCATTATTATCAATCTCTTATTAATTATCTACATGTTTCGTTTGTTTGAATTTATTTACCTTGATCTTTATTTCTTTCTTAGTTCTCATTAGTTAGTTCATCCTCTTTACCCCCTTTATTATTTTAATACGAATAATTACAAGTTAATCCTCACTCCTCGTGGAATTGACCCTTGCTTACCGATTCTACTAGTTAGTGGAGGAAAGTTGAGGAAAAATAATAATATTAATCTTATCGTGAAACGACGCGCGACCACTTTCCCTTTTGCATCTGCGAGCACGTATGCTCCTACCTATAGTACCTTTGTGACTTTGAACGGTCCTATCCAGTTTGGATTCAACTTTTTTGTGGTATAAATTTCATCAGGCCGCTTCCAGACAAGGTCGCCGACCTAGAAGTACCTTTGTTTTACTCTTTTGTTAAAGGCCACCTAGATTCGGTGTTTGTATTTTTCCACGCGTGATGCAGCCTTGTCGCGTATCTCATCAATTGTTTCAAGAGATCCTCTAGCCATTTATTTTTTTTGTTTCTCGTCAAATGTGGATAGGCGATGTGATCCTCCAACTATCTCTGCTGGGATAACAGCTTCCATACCGTAAACCAGGCTAAAAGGTGACTCGCCTGTAGTGGTTCGCGGGGTTGTTCGATAAGCCCATAAGACGGATGAGAGCTCTTCCAGCCAAAGTCACCCTGCCTTTTCTAGTCGCAACTTGATTTCCTGCACAATAATACGGTTAGTGACTTCAACTTGTCCAAAAAAACGATAACATTCTCTTCTCCTAGTTACGAAGAAATTGCTTCAGCTGCCTAAACATTCGATTTGGAGGCCATATACTCATAAACTACATATATATTCCCCAATTAAACCCAAACTAATCCTAATTTTTGAAATTAAACTCAAATATCTAAATAATTACAATTCAACCATAATTTCTTGAATTAATTACTCATTAAGCCCAATAATAATCAATATTTTTGAAATCAAACCCAAATATTTAAATAATTACAACTCAACCCTAATTTTTCAAAATATTCCCCAATTAAACCCCAAACTAACCCTAATTTTTAAATCTAAAAAATTACAACTCAACTCTAATTTCATAAATTATTTACTAATTAAGTTCAACAATAATCAATATTTTTGAAATCAACCCAAATATCTAAATAATTATAATTAAACCCTAAATTTTATAAATACCAAACTAACCCTAATTTTTGAAATTAAATAAAATATCTAAATAATTATAATTCAACCCTAATTTTTTAAAATATTCCCCAACTAAACCCCAAACTAACTCTAATTTTGGAAATCAAATCAAAATATCTAAATAATTATAATTCAACCTTAATTTCTCGAATTAATTGCTAATTAAGCTCAACATTAATCAATATTTTTGAAATAAATCCATAATTATATATTTAAAAATTAACTAATATTTAAAAAAAAAAGAAAAGAAAAGAAACATGTGTTTGGTGGTGGTGGCTATCCGTTGGTGGTGGTTGTGGCGTCCGGTTGCAGGTGGTGGTGGTCGAAGATCGGTGGTAGTGGTGACCACTCTTCCTCTCTCTCCCTCCGGTGGTGGTTACCTTTTTTTTCTTGTTTTGACTTAAGCGTAGCGACAGAGCGACGGGGGCCGATATAAGATCAGGGCTTTTGCTAACGGCTAAAAGGGCTATCAACACACACACACACACACACACACACACATACACACACACATATATATATATATATATATATATATATATATATATATATATATATATATATATAATATAGCCAACAGGTAGAGGCCATCAGCAAAATAGACTTTCAGCATCCCCATCTCCAAATAATTGAGTTTAGATAATAACAACGGGTCGCTGATGGGTTGTTCGCTGATGGCCTCCACTTGTCGGTGGCTCATTAGTATAGACAACCCATAAACAAGCCGTCTGAATATGTTGACGGCTCTTTGACCATTAGCATTTTCTGTCAGCATTTAAAGGTTATTTTGTAGTGAAAAGTGTCATCACAAACTATACATATTTGCATCATCAGTTTAAGAAAAAAAGAATAAGATATTCATGTATTATCACACAGATCATGCACATATCATCACACAGACTATACATATATCATCACAAACTACATATATATTCATCATCAGCCCCAGGGAGAAATGAATTATTCATGTGATATATTTGGTAGTGAAATGTGATTATATACCAATTATATGCGATGATATATTTTAGTTACATATGATAATAGATGACAATTAAATGTGACTGCTACATGTTAAGATATTCGAGAGTTATATGTAATGATAGATGACACTTAAATGTGATGATATATGCAGTCCCATCTAAATGGCATAACCAATTCTAAACTATAAAACTTATAGAAGGAAAGGAACTGGCCAAAAATGCCAAATTAAACTCAAGTCACTACTCTAAAAAGCAGTTCACCTACAATCAACAAGCGATTCATTAAACATATCAAATCATACACACCTACGATAAATTAAATTAATAATTAAAAAATATTTAAATTAAAATATGAGTCGAGATGTTTTTTTAAATGCAAAACCAAAAATCAATTCCATAATCTGCATCCCCTTAACTAACTACTGGAGCTTCTTTTTAATTTCTCGATCTTGCTAGCCAAAACAACGATAACATTCTCTTCTCCTAGTTACGAAGACATTGCTTCAGCTACCTAAACATCCGATTCGGAGGCCATATACTCATAAACAACATATATATTCATCTGTAATCCCCACCCCCCACCCCCACCCACAAAGAAAAGGATAAGAATAAGATATTCATATATCAACACACATAACATGAATATATCATCACAAACTACATATATATTCATCTATAATCTCAGGAAAAAAAAAAGAATTACATATTCATATATCACCACATAGATAATAACATATCATCACACATATCATACATATATTATCACACATAACACGCACATATCATCACAAACTACATATATATTTATCATCAGTCCTAGGTAAAAAATAAGATATTCACATATCACACACAGATAATGTACATATCATCACACATCACATGCACATATCATCACAAACTCCATATTTATGATCTTTACTAATGTAAATTTTCCATTCAGGCATTTTTACAAATAATTGATATGTCATAATGTAATTTTGTAGGCCAACATATATTAAAGTTGCATGAAGGCAAACATTTCAGTGACAACAATTACTCGAACCACACATGCGAAATCATTGAACATATCCAGAAAAATGTAAAAAGATTAAAAAAAACATAAAAAATATAATAAAACTAATCGACGTTCATCTCCAAATTCTGGAAACGTCAAAAAGTCGACGCCGAAGAGGTGGTTTTCAGGATGACAACGAAGGCCATGCTGTTGCTAGTGGGGCGGGGTTTTTGCGGAGGTGTGATTGAGAATACAAAGAAAGTGAGGAGGGGAAGATGCGATTGGGTTTCCGCAGAGGTGCGATTGGGTTTCCGCAGAAGTGCGATTGAGAAAGGAAAGCTACCAACTGAGGGTGAAATCACACATACAATGTTTTAGGTAAGTGGGAATGGGTGCACCTAGATACATGGTATACTGACTCGTGTTATACAGCATTTGGTATCAAATTTCCAAATACTTTGGAATATTTGTTTTTAGACTCCGAATACCTGCGTTGAGATTTTGAATTTCAATCCTCGTTTGTTTTGAAACTCAAATTCTCAATACTTAAGCAATAGCTTCTTACACCTAACCGCAAGCTCATATTTTTTATTCCATCATATTATATTAAAATAACTATATATTATTAAATACAATATAAAAATAAAGCATTTATAATTTTCAGATGGTTTGACATCGAATAAAATAAAAAATACATTCATCAATTTAACAAAAATAATTTGATATTTATAATAAAATGAAAGGATGTCAAATGCTAAAATAAATAAGAAATTCGTACTATTTATAAAATTACTCAAAATCCCAAATCTTATAATTTAGAATTCCAATAAATACGACTACGACAGTGCTTCTTTGGACTTTCTTTAGCAAACTTCACATGAATAAAAAAATCAAAAATATCAAATCACAATTCTCAGAAATCAAACATAGTTCTAATCGCCATGGCTGCACCAATAATCCTTCAAAACCTCTCATTTTTTCACCATCCCACAAATTTCCCAAAAGCTCAACAATCAAATTTCCAATTTACCCAAAAACCCATTAATCAAGCTCCTTTTACCAAGAACCAAAGCATTTGCCACAGTAAAAATGGTGATTCATTTCCAGTTACATCCTCAAAAATGCAAGAAATCAGTGACGATCATGGGGAAATTGGAAGAATGATCCAACAATTCAATCCGAAAATCCCAATAGAAGAAGCATTTACACCTCCGAGTTCTTGGTACACTGACCCTGATTTCTATTCTGTTGAGCTTAATCAAGTTTTCTACAGAGGATGGCAGCCCGTTGGTACGCCTTCTGTGGGCGTGTTTCAATCTAAATAATTTATATGGATTTAACGGGAAACTATTACGCGTATCTATTGATGTGCCGTTTTGGGTATGCGTATGCATATGTAGGTATGTGCATGTATTATGTATAGTATGTGTATGTGCGTTCATGCATGTATCATGTATATAATCTCTTGTGATTATGATATAATTTGAGGGCTCAGATAATTTCAATTAACCCTTCCTGTTCAAAATGTCTGATGGTTTTGCTAATTGCTAGAACACGATGATTCACATTTTATGGCAATTTGGTTGATTCTAAACAATTGTGTGAACCGATTTCAAGCGTGGATAGTACATGTTTCATAATTACAATGAGAATCAGACACCGTTTTCAGTAATTTGGGATCTTTGAGATGCATTCATATATTAAATTCTGATGGTGGCTAATTCTTTTTATTTTTGTCTTATTTGGCTGTAATTTTGTTAGGATATACCGAACAGATTAAAGAGCCACGTCAATTCTTTACTGGCAGGTAATCTTAATTGGAATCATTTGTGACAAAACTCTTACTCTGTACAGATGCATGTATGGATGAACCTCATATTTATCGGGAAAAGAAAAAGAAAAACAAACTAAGATTTAGATATACCTGTTGGCAAATTGTCCTAGAGAAAAAAATTAGAAGTTACATAACTAAGCTTGATTTTGAAGGTAGCTAACTATTGACTGCAGCAGATTGGGGAATATTGAATACGTGGTCTGTCGGGATGAGAAAGGCACGTTACATGCTTTTCACAATGTGTGTCGTCATCATGCGTCACTTGTTGCCTCTGGAAATGGGAAAAACTCTTGTTTTGTCTGTCCTTATCATGTGAGTTCGTAAGAGCTTAAATGCTTATATGGGAAGCTTGTATCAATAACAGGACATAATAATATGTTTATTCTCTTCAAAATTTACAACAAAGAACTCTCTTTATCAGAAAAAGAAGAAGCTATTTTTGATAACCAGCATTCTGAAATTTCGAAGTTTCATAACATGCATCTTATTCAGTTGCACTCTATCTAATAAAGTAAACAGTGATTTGAAGTTGTTTAAGAATCAAATGCTGTTTTCCGTTATGAATGTTGTTGTTTTATTTTGTTTTCTGGTAATCTTCTAGGGCTGGACGTATGGGTTAGATGGAGCACTTGTAAAGGCAACAAGAACATCAGGAATCAAGAACTTCAAATTAAATGTATGCATCAATACATTGTATTTATCCATTTTATTTTATTCTCATACCATTGTATGATTTTGGTTTCTGATCAGACTTTATTGGATTCTAGGAAATGGGGCTCGTTCCACTCAAAGTTGCCATTTGGGGGCCATTCGTATTAATCAGTTTCGATGGAGTTTTACCGAACGAACATTTTGATACAGAGAATGTGAGCAATGAATGGCTAGGTATTGCAGCAGAGATACTAAGTACCAACGGGATCGATACGTCGTTAGATTACGTTTGCAGACGCGTATACACACTTGACTGCAATTGGAAGGTCTGGTTAGCACATTCTTTGTCAATTTGTCCTCGAGTACAATTAAATTCGTTATCTTACATTGTTTGAAAAAAATTATTATTATACTTGTGTCATTCTAATGTGTCGTTTTAAGAAAGGACTAATTAGTTGTCTGCGAAGAAACATCAATTGGCTTTTAAGAAAAATAACAATTAAAAAAAATCCCATGAAGCCGCTGTATGGATTTAAGTCATACTAGTACATAATTGAAAATATCATCACTATTGATTGAACATATTTTGAAATGTGCAGGTTTTTTGTGACAACTATTTAGATGGTGGTTACCATGTGCCATATGCACATAAAGGGCTTGCATCTGGTCTCCAACTTGACTCGTATTCTACCAAGGTATGGCAACACAATGGTGTACTGTCATTTATACATGTTTATTTTCTTTTTCTTTTCTTTTTCTCTTTCTTTCTTACTTTCTTTCTTGTGCCCCTGTCATTTTATTTGATTCTGTCATCTGTTGCCAAGATTTACGAAAAAGTTAGCATTCAAAGCTGTGCTAGCAGTACCAATGACCGTGAAGAAGAATACGATAGACTTGGGTCAAAAGCTTTATATGCATTCATCTACCCAAACTTCATGATTAATAGGTTAGTCATTTATACTGAGCGTATTAATGTTTGAATATTTATGTCTTGTTGGACTGTTTTGTTATGATGTTTAATAATTAAGTTTGTTGTGAGACTGAATTAGGTACGGACCATGGATGGACACCAACCTCGTACTACCACTGGGACCTCGGAAATGCCAAGTGATTTTCGATTATTTTCTGGATGCTTCTCTTATGGTAAGTTACTAATTTATTTGAATAATCCTCACATATAATTAGTTTCGTGAATAAACTTAGCATAACTTATTTGATTCTTAGGACAACGATTCTTTCATTCGAAAGAGTTTAGAAGACAGCGAAAAAGTGCAGGTGCTAATTTTCCAATCTTTAGTGTAAAATATTGGTAATTGTTACAAATTTCATGTTAAACTTAACTGAAGAATGGGTTATTTTGCAGGAAGAGGACTTGATTTTATGTAAAGCTGTACAACAAGGACTCGAATCTCCAGCATACAATGTTGGCCGATATAGTCCAATGGTCGAGATGGCTATGCATCACTTCCATTGTCTGTTGCATGAAAATCTCAGCTCATTAATTACAGAGCACACTTGATCATCCATCCACTACCTACGATCGAGTGATGCTAATTCATGGAAAGCTGAGATAAAAACTTGTTGCTCATTTTTAGGATATAGAACTGAGCAAAATGTTGTACACCATCCCAAAATCTCGATGAACAAAAAGTTGAACTGAAAATTAAACCGTGTTTCAATCTGAAATTCGACAAGGCTCATGGAAAACCGTTACGGCCCATCCATATTATCTCTTTAGGATTTGGTCAACCGCCTTATGGAAGATAGTCAAGCTTTTTGAAAAAAAATACATATGTATGATATTTCACTAAAATTTCTTGGGCTTCATGAGTACCATGCATTTTCGAATTGAAGGATTGATAGAGAATGGAACTCAACAGTAGTAGGTAATTATTAAACATCAAGTAATGGAACTAAATAACAATTTTGTTGTGGAATATTTTGTTTAGCTGCTTAGTCTAATTTACATATTGTGCCAATAAGATGTAGACGGGATGAAGCAATGCTGATTATTTGTCCAACAATTAACTTCGAATTATATATATTAGGAGTAATTATAAATTATAGTACAATGTCAAGCATATAATTAATAATTCTTTGTGCGTTTTTGAATTTAAAATTTGTGGAACGACTACATCTCGATTTTTAACACATGGACAAATATATAATTCGTCCTAATTGTTGAGATCATCATCAATGGTATTTAATCTATACCAATGTACAAATTTAACCAAGAGTAGTCTTTTCCCAAGTGATAATCCCGAAAAATTCCATGTTGAATGGATTTGAGTCAATCTTGCTACATGATAACAAATCTGGCATAGCATTGATGATGTGATACTACACATCGACTCCAATTAACTGATCATCATAATGTTTCCCCACTCACTTTACCGCCAACTAAGTGTGAAAGCCCGCGAAAATCGCGGGCAAATATAAAAAATATAAAATAGATGAAATTAATCAAAAAATAATAATTAAGAATGTGAATTATTATATCAAAAGAAAAAAATATTGTTCACTTTATATTTTGAAATTTTTATGCTACATTAGTTGTTTTGTTTAAAATAATATCATTTTCGTCGCAACAAAAAATTTCCAACCCTTTATTCTCTTAACTATCAATATTGTGAAATAAAGATGACTTGTGCATTGTACGCGAGTTTTATAATGATATTTTGAAAGATTTGTGATAGATATAAAAATAAAATAAAAAATCTTAAAGTATAATTGTATTTGAAACTTATGTGGCGTCTCGTTTCAATAAAAAAAATTGTTCAAGTTCTGGTATATTTCTATTTATATTACATCATTTTTCATAATGAATAGTGTTCGAGTGCATTTATATATGCAATCCACGGGATTAGTTGTTAAATATACTAAATTACCCTTAATGTGACGTTCAAACCCGAAGATAACCGAAATTGTGAAAATATTAAGGACCCTTGAGTGATATCAAATTCATATTTTATAAGGTTATTATATTAATTCGAGATGCGAAAAATATAATTAAGACCAAAATTCTTGTAACTTTCGAAATTYTTGTTGCATATGTAAATTCMGAATTTTTGTTAAATCTGTTTTTCATTTAATTTCCTTTCCATTAAACATGTTACGAAACACTTTATTTAAAAATATCAAAATAAATATACAAACAATCACATTATTGAGAAACAAACAAAAAAGGGCCTAATCATATATTTGCTATCCATAATATGATTTTTATTGGTTTCTCTGTATATGTTCATAATTGATCCAAACAATTTACTAAATCCAGATACATATACAAATATATATACACACACACACACACGTATATATGTATATTGATAATATCTTACGAATTTATACTTAAATTATTTTTTTTTAAATCATGATAACTTGATCAATTGAGATATTTATTTAAAATCAGTTTCATATATCTACCAAATCCATATATTTGGGATAATTAAGAAACAAATTTGGGTGTGTGTGTGTGTATCTGTGTCTGCGTGTGTGTCTGTGTGTGTGTGTGTGTGTATTAAAGTATATATGTAAATGAATACAATAATATTTATAAGATTATGTAGATTATGTGAATTCATTTAATATAATATATAGTGTGAATACACATAAAATAATTAAAATAGAATGTCAAATTATAAATAGAAATGTGATAATCACTGTTATGAGGATCATAATTTTTTGATTTTCTGAATTAGTATATATTTGGTATGAATGTTTTAGTTTAAGTATATTAATTAAGAAATAATTAAGAAACCAATCTTTGATAATTGTATTTTTACTAATTATATATGTGGTAACACAATTAATTGTGTTTAATACGTTTTTCCATTTATAGGAAAAAAAATTAGAATTAACTTTTCCTATCATTTGATTTTATGCCATAAATACTGAAAATTGTTTAAAAATAAAAGGTAACATTTTTTTTCTCAATCAACTATTATAAATCATATAGTCAATTAATTAAGAAATCGATACGGAAAGACATTTATTGATAGAGATTCTTAGATAGAAAATTAGCACCCAAATGTTTCAATATCGGACATTTCAATATATATTACTGTAAGTATCCCATAAATCATAATTTAAAATAATAAGATACTTATTACGAAGTGGTACTAAGAAAATATACTACACCATATTTCAATAAACTTACAGCAAAGAAATTATATATAATCAGTAAAATAACATATAAACTATATTTCCAACTCTAAATTAGGTGAGATTATTGTAATAAGAATTATGATTCGTAGATGTCTATAATAATAATCCAACTAATCAGTTTTGTTATAGTAATTACGATTAAAACTAAATTGATTGATTAAATTATGGGGCTGGTATGAAATCATTAATAATTAGTCAACCAATATGTAAGTCTTCAATTAATCGCAACTTACTTTAAATTAARCATGATTAATTAAATTCGCTATTAATATATTTATAAATCAAATTCTTGATTCTATATCCATAATTAACAAATATCCATAATTATGTTAGGAAAGTAACTCGAGTTATCTTGGAATTAATATTTACGCTGATTCCTTACCTCAATTCCATGATTTTCGGTAAAATCAAATTATCCTTCTATGAAAATTGTCCTATAAATATTTTAAATTATTCGAAACTTAAATTATATATAATCAGTAAAATAACATATAAATGATATTTCTAACTCTAAATTAGGCGAGATTATTATAATAAGAATTATGATATGGTTTAAAAGTAACGTATCTGTGGCAAAAAGTATGAACCTGTGTAAAAACCAATTAACAAAATATTAAAAAAATAATGAACTATTGTTAGTGGAATACCAAGTAATGTAGTCCATTGTAAATGGTCTGGATTGAAACTGATCTTTGACGTGTTCAACTCAAGAATGGGACCACTCATGATAAATATTCTATCATATAGTGACAATAACTTATAAGTTGTAAGTACTTATTATTTAGCAAGTCATAAAAACATATACTTGTCGTAAAAATATATACTTATTATTTAGTAGGTCGTAAAAACATATTTTATCTTCTTTTTCATTGTTTTGTTCGATCATGGTAATAAATAATTCACAGAAAGGCTCATATAAAGCAGAATCATAAGATTAATTAAAACTTTAGCTAATATTTAGATGCAAACTGTTAGACAAAAACCTCGAGGATAAACAGGGAGACAAACAATAAAATATTTACTGTAATATTTGTTGCCTTCATACTCTTCTTGTCTTGGTATCCATTGGTATTTGATGATCTTGATTATTTGGAGTGATCTGGGACGTTGCAAAAAGATGAATTGAACTTTATTGATGATCAAKTAATTTACTAAGGATTATTTAGTAATTTAAACACAATTGACTAAAAATAAAATAAATTTCCATCCAGCTCAATCGAGTCCACTTAGCACCGATCATCATCTATACATGCATTTGAAGCTTCGTTTCAGTAATATAAAACTTGGATATAATTTGRAAGAGCCCAATAAAAATAGACTGAAAATTGGACATCTCTTGATCCCTTTCTTCAAGAGTTTTCTCAATAATACAAAAGAAGATAATATTTCTAAGAGTCCAATCAAAACTCCAGACTGGTGCATATGATATCTATTTGAGAAATATTTCAGTCATTCTACAATAAAAATAAAAATGGACACACAAAATCATCTTGCAAAATGGCAAAATCAACACTTACATTGCATAATGTATAGAGGGACCTTGCCTTGCACAAATTGAAAATCCTACTCCASCAAGTACCATTCTTTATCTAATGATCAAACCCCTTTTCTTTCACCCTTTTTTTTTTTTTAATACTGAGAATGAATTTAATAGTACCACTACCAGAACAATAGCAGAAAACTCTATATTGTCTAAGAGATCATATCACCGTTTTATGTTCTTATGCGATGTCCTAGGTCTGGTTGCAATGCCTTCATAGTATTAGGGCTCAAGCTCTTTGTGATTCCATTCTGCCACAAATTCCGTAAATAACTACCGTGCATAATCAGATGACAAATCTGAGAAAAATATTTTTCTCTCTTTTTTTAGCCACATGGCAAACTCCAGAATTAAGATAAAAGCTGCAGGCCATCTATAAAAAGAACCTTGTACAGTCCGGAAAAGTTAATCGGCAAAACCTCATTGTCCACATGGCAATTGTTTTTCTATTTCCCCCAACCGCATATAAAAGCATATATTAAAAACTCAAATAAGCATAATAATATTGACAACATGAGATCGAAAATACAGTTTTTATATATCAATCATCTACATTTTTAAGTGAAAGAAAGTATGAATAAATAAAAGAAAAGGAAATAACATGTAGAAACATTAGATAACTCCTGGAAAACAATAAATGAAAAAACTTTGATAGAAACTTTTTTATCAAAAGAATTATTAACAAATATTTTTGATTTAGATTATACGATATCTCCGTAAGCCAAATCCTAATTATTAATATAATAAGTTGCCATAAAATCGAAAACTAAAATTAAAAGGTTTGGAAAAAACCAAAACTAATTTTATGTCGCCTCTGCAGCACATATGACGAATGCTAATTTTGTGAGAATTTGAGAAAAAAACCAAAACTAAAAAATTTGGACAAAAACATAATTATCACCAATAAACTGTACACGCTTGATTAAACTCCAGCACCAAGGAGATCTGCAACAAATCAGATGTCGTGGCGAGAAATCGCTACTGAAAGCACATTTGTCACCTTCGGGTCCAGTTGGCCCATTTAGTTTACGGCATAGGATCAATATCTAAATTTCAGCAAATTAGTCAAAGCAATCACGACACCACCAAAAATAATTAATGTGAATTATTTAATATAATTGTACTCAAACAAATAACAAAAACAGACTAAAAAGCTGATTAAGAAGAGTTCCAGAGTAATATTCAGAAAAGCAATCACGGCACCCACCAAAAATATATTGCACTCAAACAAACAACAAAAACAGACTAAAAAGAAAATAAAAAACATAAAATAAAGGCAACGGATATATATAATACTCACGAAAGAGGAGTCCGGCAAAACCGCCGACAAACGAAGAGTACACAAAGCGGCGAGAACTAAATCAAGGAAGGCATCCCATTTCGCATTCAAATCAGCTTTGTTTTCATCTGCCATTATATTGAAAATATTGTTTACCGATCTCGAAACACAAATAGAACCTGGGCATTCGTCTGAACCCGAGAAGGAAACGTACTCATACTGGGGCATTTATCTTAACCCGTTACACTACAGGCCACGATTTGGAATTCGGCGAGCCATTCGCCGGCGAAGGAATTGAAGAACTGGAGGCCCGGCTGAGCGATGCGGTCGAAGCGGCTCCACTTCTCGACGACTCCTATACTGGTTCGCTCCACTTCTCGAAGAKCTCGTCCAAAAACCCTTTCGAAAACAAAATTGGAAAGAAAAATCAGATTCAGAATAGAAAATATAATTCAAATCGGGAATTGATAAATGCTTGGATCTATAAAACAATTCTTACCAATTGAAAAATTGAATGAACTGAAATTCCAAATCGACGGAAAATAGCAATTTCAACTCTTGTTGTTTATCCCGCCTTATTCTTCGATTCCGGAATGTTTCCCTATCTAAAATAGTTTCCAAGGTCCCGGCGGCTCGTGAGCGTAAGCATGCCTTGCTGTTTGGGCMTTTGTTCATCCCTCCTCTGTTTAATGCCTTTTTTWAAAATTTATACAAATGGAACTGCAAGATCTAGAAAATATAGAGTGTTAAATTGATACAAATAAATAAATCAAAGAATTTAAAAAATGGAAGAAATCCAGATCTGAAATTTACTACTGGAATTCCAGATTTATTAATCATTCGAACAGAGGGATCAACTACAATATATCAAATATAAACTGAATCGAAAAAAAAAAGAAGAATCAAAAAAATGGAAAAAATTTCAGAGATCTATTTTCCAGATCTATTTTGTTCTGAACAATCATTAAAAAAAAATTACTTAAAAGTCAAGATCGGGAATTTCAACGATCTGTTGAAGGGAGTTCGGGATCTATCATGAATAAAAAAAAAATAGAAAAATTAGACCGGATGAAGATTCCAAATCGTCATGTTGTTAATCTGTGAAGAAAAGACGAAGAAAAATAAGAACAGAGAAAAGTAGCGTGTCGAAAGCTGTGAAAAAAAGGGATGACAATATTAACATAAATATAAAAAAAAGTTGTTATTTATACCTGGTCAAAATTTTGGCCTCCTCCCAAAATAGACCCCCTATGAACCACAGCCCGACACGTCATTTTTGGAGGAATTTAATTGGTCCACATCAGCCCCAAAACGCTCTCCTTTCGACACCTCAACATTAATAGTTAACACTATTAACAAAATGGAGGATGATAGCATCACCATAGCCTCGACCTCGACTTTCCCGGTACTTAACAATGGTTCGAATAAGGCATTTTCTCGATAGCCTTTGCGATTAGAGCATCAAGTGCTTCGCGTGCAGAAAACATACAACGACGGTCATTAAAAAACAGTTATATGGCACTACCATGTGAACAGGGTCGTGCCCGTGCCTAACAATTTCTTGGCTTGAGTCAAAATTTTAAAATTGACTCTTCTTTTTCACGAACTTAAAGACAATATATATAAAATAAGAAATGACTACGGTGCCGTGAAGGCACCATACCTCTCAACCCCCTGCATTTACATCCCTTGATCTTACAATTATCTATAACCAACTTTGGATCTAATGGTTCTGATTAAGTGGGGAATAGTACCTTCACGGCACCGTAGAAATCCCCTATAAAATAATATTAAAACCTAAATTATGTGCGCCTATTT
This sequence comes from Phtheirospermum japonicum, assembly GCA_014905375.1. NCBI lineage: Eukaryota > Viridiplantae > Streptophyta > Magnoliopsida > Lamiales > Orobanchaceae > Phtheirospermum > Phtheirospermum japonicum. The sequence goes on along the minus strand of BMAC01000256.1, from coordinate 22,705 downwards.
TGATGGTTATTCTTTGAAGATAATAACAATCAACTAATAATTATATATGTTGGGAATTATTCACGGCAGTTTCTTTATTATTTTTTTTTAATTATTTGTCTTTTTTGGGACCAAAATATATTAGATATATTTGTTTTTATTTTGTTTCCTAGATAGGTTAGTTAACTTTATACCAAGAGATTCTTGTCTATTTAAGATGAGAAGAAGCCGTGAATAGGGGGACGATTTTCGACAAGCTTTTTCACGCAGCACGAGTTCACAAAGACGCACGAGAGTTCGAGAAAGACTTGAAACCACGATTCACGACATATACATCTTTGAAGTTGCGTGACCAAATGGAGAAGATCATCATAGCGTGGCTGCAAATATTTAGTATCAAGAGTTGATACTAATGTTTTCATATATTACTTTATGATTTTGTATTTGATTTTGAACGAATTAAAGTAATATAGTTTCCGGGTTTCTATACCCAGTTCGTTAGCAAGTTGCTTACGAACAAAATTTAATTTGTTGTGTGCTTTTTAATTATTCTGCTGCTTTTTAAATTTACTGTTTAGTGTCAATTCTGGTGTTCTTAACACAAGATTTAACATCTATTTACTGATACTTATTTAATTACCATAGACCTACAAATTTACAATTGAAATCTAGAGCAGGTAACTTGAGTATACTGATCCTTATCTTTGTAGGACGCTATGGATGCTCAAGGAAATCCGCGACCTTCGATCCTTAATGGCGAGAACTATTCTCTCTGAAAACAAAAGATGAGGTGGCACATCAAGACTATTGATGAACGAGGGTGGAGAACCATACTGGTTGGATGGAAAAATCACGCATTACTGATACTGATGGTGATACCATCATCAAGAAAGAAGAAGAGTGGACGGATGATGAACTAGCCTTGTCCAATTGGAACTCCAAGACTATCAACACTCTCTATGGCTATGTCGATTCAAGCTGCTATAAAGGGATTAAAAAGTGCGAGTCAGCAAAATATGCATGGGATGCGTTGCAAAGGGTGTGTGAAGGAACTCACATTGTCAAGAAATAAAGGCTGAGGATGTTGACTGCTACTTTTGAGTCAATGAGGATGGACGAGAAAGAGTTCATCATGGACTATGTCATGAGACTCTCAGATATTGCTTACGAGTGCGAAGAACTTGGTGAAGGTGTAACTAACTCATGTCTTGTGGGAAAGTTTCTAAGATCAATTTCGAAGAAATTTAGCATTAAAGTGGTAGCTATTAAAGAAGCAAAGGACACAAATGATTTAGACTTCAATGCATTGGTAGGCTCGCTCAAAACGTTTGAGATGGAACATCTTGGTTCCAACTCAAAAGAGAAAAATATTTCTCTAACTTCCAATGTTAACTCTGATGACGATGAAGATATTTATTGGAGATAGCTACTACAGAAGATTGAAACTACCACACTTGAGGAAGAAGAACTGTCTCTTATTTCTCAACGGTTCAACAAGCACTTGAAGAGAAAAAACAATATTGGAAGGTCTTTTTCAAAATTCAAGCCATAAACGTCAACACCAAAATCATCAGGGCGTACACTTGCCAAATTTCAGTCCTCATCTTCGGAATCCAAGACGTCTAGTTCGTTCCCCAAAGCCTCTTAATGAAGTTCAATGTCATGGTGTAAATGTTGGGGACATTACAAAAATGAATGTGCAAATACTCTAAGGAAGAAGAACTCGATTGCGAAAGAGTTCAATGAAGAGGACAGCGATTCTGATGCATCTAATATTGTTCCAATATTGTTTGCTAACATTGTGTGGGATGACGACATTCGTGTTGGTAACACAAAAACTAACACCTGGGACTTGAATGCAGAAGTTGAGGAAACACCTGACAGATACGAGAAGTTAAGAATTGAGTATGAAGAATTATTTGCCAACTGGGGAAATCAACTGCTCAAAGTCAAGGCTCTTACGATCAAGGTGAACAAACTGACTGACGAAAAGGATGATCAATTGAATATAATTGTCCGATTCGAGTCGTCACTCATTAGAAAAGATGTTGAGCTAGAACGAGTGAAAACTGATTTTAAGAAGACCCAAGAAACCCTCTCGAACCTCAATAAGGGTAAGGCTAAGCTTGATAAAATTCTAGATTTGAGTGTCCCAGATTCATCGAAACACGGGATTGGATACAAGCCTGATCAATAAATTCCAGAATCAAGCCAAATATTGACTACCAAACACCACAAGAGGAAAAGAAGACAATATGTGTTTCATCACTATGGTGAACGAGGTCATATCCGACCATTTTGCTAGAAGATTGTTGGTAAACACAATCAGTTTAAAAGGTCAAAGAAGACTGCTGAGTTCCGTGATGGTTTTCGTGTTCTTAACACCAAAACTGACATCAGAATCAAACAGGTCTGGGTCAAAAAGAACGAGATCAAATGCAATATGATATACTCATCTCTGAAATCCCATATTCCTGGAGCTTGGTACTTCGACAGCGGATGCTCTAAACATATGACCGGCTCAGAAGATCTTCTCTAAAATACTGTCAAGTTTTAAGGAGGAAAAGTGAAGTATGGTGGAGGTGCAAACGGGCAAATCATTGGCTAAAGAACCCTTCATGTTCCTGGGATTGAAAAACTTGAAAATGTGTTGCTTGTTGAAGGCTTAACTGCGAACTTGATAAGTATTAGTCAACTCTGCGATTGTGGGTTCAGTGTCAAGTTCACTCATGAAAAGTGCGAAGTCTATGACAAGGACAATGCATGTATTCTTACTGGATAGAGGACTTCTGACAATTGCTACCAAATAACGGTGATGTATTTTTCAAATTATTTCAACTAAGTGATGTCGAGGTGTGGCATCAAAGCTCGCGCATGTCAACTACAAGATGTTGGAGAGATTAGATCGAGTTAAGACATGCTATCACACAAGTACCAACATCCTACTGCAGTTGCGAATTTTACGTGTTTTCTATTTATTAGGTCATTCTTTGAGACATAAAAGTAAGACATGCATGTTTGGTGAATTTTGTTCATACAATCCTTATAAGTGAAGATATGCTCATAACAATATTCTGTTTTTCTCTTAATCAAATATTATTACTATTTGTTATCATATTGTCTTGTGGGTTATAATCGTGATGTTGTGGATAAGAGGTGTTTATGCGCCTTTTAATTCAAGTCTGTTTGGGTCTAGTGTTAGTGGGTTGTTTAATAAGGGTGAGTGGGATTAAGCACTTCCAATTTCTTAGGTCTATTTTGGTATCTATCTTATTTTACTTAATTATTTTGCCTCTTCTCCCACTAACACATTAACCAAATCGTTCAGTTCTTTTTTTTTTTTTTGTTTTTTTTTTTTTTTGTTTTTTTTTTTTGTGATAAAGGTGTCAGATTGTCTCATGTTGGTTAGGAGCAAATTAACAGAATAAACCTCCCAAATTCTGTAAGCCATTTTTTGAAAGAAAAATGAGTCTGAAAAAGAGAAATCCTCCAAGAAATATACTCCTCTGCTACCGAAGTCGCTAACAAAGCCAGAAGTCGGCGCCGATTCCATTTCACTGCCAAGATACATGCCCCTAGAAGTTTCCGGCGAGCATGGAGCTGCCTCTATTGTCGAAACTAATGTTGGTTGATTTGTCCCAACACCTTGCCCTAAAAGGGATGATGCAGAAAAATTGACTTCTCATGCTGAATGATCTCTTCTCAATTCAACGGTTGACCTAGATCTTGTTCTGGTTTCAAATTCAGTTGAACCATATGCTGCCATTTTTCCAGGGAACCCAGGTAATGAAATTGATGTTTATAATCCGCCCAATTCGAAGTTTATTACTGAAACTTTTGGGAGAACTGGGAACCCACGGCTGAAAAGGTCCCAACATCTTCGAGGGGTAGAGCACGGATACTTGCCAGAGGCAGTTCCAAAGAGCAGAACAAGTGGAAGTCGACAGCTTTTGTTAAAAAGTGTGTCCTTTGTGGAGGAAGGAGTGGTCTATAAGACGGACAATGATGACTCCGACTATGCTCCTCTTGAGGGATTAATTGCATCAAAACAAGAAATTCCCACCACTTCTTTCTTCACTGACTCAGATGATGAACAATTGAGCCAGTTTAGAGCAAAACGGTACAAGATGACTCCTCAAAATATGGTTGCACCCAATTCTAAACCAAAGGAGACTGGAGGCGAAGAGCTGTTGTCAGATGAAGATGCTCCTTTGGCATTTGTGATATTGAAATTTCAAAAGTCCAAGGAACCTGCTCAAGCTACTTCAACCTCTGTGCCCTCTGCATTAGTGGCTCCCAATCCACTTACTGCAAACTCACCATCTTCCGTGAGTAAGTCGTCTGAAAAGACTGTCTCAACTAAGGAGACTCGTGTCAGTGAAGATGTTAGCCCACCACTGTAGTATAAGGATTTTGGCTTGCCAAGTGAACCTCCTGTTGTTCCGACCATGACCACCTGATCCTCTTCCAAAAGCTCCACTGCCTTTGATAATTCTGATGATGATGATTTTGAGGCTGGTTCGGCAGATCTTGAAGAACTAGCTGGTGATGACTTGATGGAGACAGAAGATGAGTCCAATAAAGAAAGTAACGTTGACATGGAGGCTAATTCTGATGAGGAGGAGATTGAGGTAAGTTAATCTTTCGCACCTCGCTTTTACACAGCTGAAGCTAGAGAACTCTTTAATGCATTACACAATCGTGTGTTTATTGATGAGAGGAGGGTAGATTTTGAAATTTTTGAGAAGAAAAATTTTAACAAATTTTTTTAGTAAAAAGGGTTTGTCTTCTACTGTGACAACTTTTATGCCATACTTAAGGGAGGCGGTTCTTGGTTTTTATGCTAATATGCTTCCTCGATATCGAATCAAATTATGGTAAAGTTTTTGTTAGAGAAAAAGTCTATCTGTTCACACCCTCTGTCATCAACAACTTTTTCGAGACTGAAGATTATGAAGAAGGTGTTACTATGGACGACTTTGATGAGGTGGCCAAATTCATCACTGGTGGGAAAGTGCAGAAATGGACACAACATTTTCTTAGCTCCCATCTTACCTCCTTGTACTCTGTTCTTCATAAGGTGGTTGTGTGCAACTAGGTGCCAACTACGAACACAACAATGGTGACCCGACCTCAGGGATATGCTCTGTTTCAGATAGGGTCATGGATGCGATTCAACTTTGGTCAGACTGTGTTCAATGTATGACCAAGTTTGTTGATTCTTCGGCCACCAAAGTCGTTCTACCTTTTCCCTCTCTTATCTACTCGATTTTGGCTGATTAGGGGCTGCAGCGACTTGGTGAAGAGCATTTCAGTGGGGAGCCTAATTCCTTTGGGCTCGGTCATAAGCATTTTGAAGGACTAAATTGCATTACAGATCTGCCGTTGGCTTTTTCGGATGATGAGATAGATGACTAGTGTGCTGCCACTGCTTAGGATCTTAAGTGCACCTGAGCTTGATATATCAGCAGATTGCAGGAGCCCAGGCACATCTTAATGGGCTGATGACTTTGCGGGCATTCTACGTGAAGGCACTCCTTTTGCATTCTGGTCAAAAAGGGGGAGAAGATGAAGGCAAGAAGTCGACTACAGAAGACAAAGGAAAGAAGAAGGTGGCTGATGACGTTTATGATGATGATGGGGCTCTCATAACCACCCCACAGCACTCGATGAGGAACCGGGCTCATAGTACCTGAACAAGCAACAATACTGTGTTTTATTTCTTATGTTTTATTTTAATTATTCTGGTGGTACTTTTGAACTTATTTTTGGCTGGATTTTGTTTCGGAATATTTTCTTGATTAATTTTTTGTTTATGTTAATATTTTTGTTATTACCTTTGCTACTATCATCCGTGCTAACATTCTGACAACCCTCTATTATTCATGGGGATTTTATAGCTATGTAACTCGGGGGAGCTGTTTAAAGCGATTCTTGTCCAGAAAGTCAAAAGGGGAAGATGATAGGAATTTCATTCTGTCGATTATTTAGTTTTATTCTTCCTATTGTTTTTTTTAAAAAGTGTTATTTGCTCTTGTGGATACTTAAGTTTGTTAGAATGTTTAGTAGATTAATCTACCAAATAATTAGTCATTTATTTTAGTAAGTCTTTTATTACTACTTATCTACTTAAAATCTCAAGATGTTTATCTAAACTTTATTTTATGAAAATAGGACTCTTTCAAGGAAGTTGGAGTATATATATCTTTCTTGGATTTTAATGATGGATGGCAATGTGAGAACGAGGGAAACAGAAAGTTCACTAAATTATACGAAAGACATCGCTTATTGTCTGAGATCTCTTCAAGATCGTGTTTGATCAAGCTTGAAGATTTATGGGCGATCCAAGAACTGTTCAGAACGATTAGCTCATTTAGAAATTTTTCATATATTACTAGATGAAATTATTTTACAATTTGTAAAACAATTTCATTATTTCTAGTAATATCATTTCTGGTTTGAGGTCACGTTCTATGAGTTTATTTAACTTATAGATAAAAATTATTTACAAGTGTTCTTCTATAGTTTTTTCCAGATATACATAGATGTTAATATGGATGTTCCAACACCGTAACTAACATATGTGCTCCGTTCAAATTTATGCAAGTATTTGAGACCTTCAAAACTTTTAGGATCCTCTAGAAGATTGCATGTGTTATTATCTCATAACCAGAAGTTTATGAGAATATTTTCTCTATTGGCTATGAGAGCAAAGTACCACATGTATCTAGTAAAGATACTTATCATTTGCTAGTAGATTTATATAAAAGTCATTGATGATTTATATTTTGTTGACTATGGTTGGAAAAATCAATTGATATGCCTCATGATATTTGTTATATCATTTGAGGAGAAATTTCTTTGTAGTTTTGTATAATAAATATTTAACTCGTTGCATTAGATATGACATTTATGAAAGTATATGTGATACCCCTGTCTATGGCTTACAGTCAGATCTTAAACAAGTGCGATATTGATAATCGCACCACCATATGTCAAAATGGATAGAAAATGCTCAGAAAATATAAAATAAAGATAAGTTATTATACAATAAACAATATTCTCAATATTAGGGGAGAGAATAGACATATATCATAACAAAGAAATATAAAATACATATGTCATGGTAACCAAAAATAGAAATGCATAAATATAATCCTCACAAAATTTAAAGCAAGCCTGAAGTTTGTAGTGAAAATCAACATTTTATATTATTGACTATAAGGTTATCAATGGTTTTCGAGTTTAAAGGCTCAAACTTGAAAGTTATATAAAATCCTATAAGAGGATTAAGATGGCATGCCTAAAGCACGGTAACGATTGATTCCAATATCTATCCTTTATATGGAGCAATTATTAGTGATGGTCATGTTATTAGATGTTATACTCTAGTAGAGTAAACAGACATAACAAATCATAAGCCCTTAGAAAAAAGTTCAGGTACCTGATGATAATTTAAAATAGAGAGATCTCGATCAATTATGCCTATATAATTGGATCAATAAATAAGAAAATTAGTCGACTATATGTATACTCATGAGCTCAATGATAGCGAGGATGGTGTTTTAGATTTAATTAAAAGTTAATGACACAATGGCCAAGATTGAATATGCTATCTTATAGATTGTTATGTGCTGAACTAGAAGTTCATTCATATGAATATGGATTAATGATACAAGAGCATTCTTATACGTGGTGGATGATATTGAACTTGAAGTTTCATTCAACTGATAATATAAAACAAGATCATGAATGAAATGAGATTCTAAAAGGATTTTGATATGCTTGAAGCATATTTGTAATATAGTTAGTTAATATGATGAGATATGCATTGCACTCTTTTTTCCTTAACTGAAGTTTTATCCCATTGGATTTTCCCAATAAGATTTTTAATGAGGCGATATTTTGAGCATATTCAAAGAATAATGTACTCTTTTTCCTTCACTCGGATTTTTCCCATCGGGTTTTCCTTGAAAGATTTTGATGAGGCATATTCTTTGATGTATAAATATCAACATATGGTATAAAACTCATGAAGCGTTAATAAATAATATTATATTTCAAAGTTTGAAGGTATATAGACGATGAAATTGAGAGCTGCTACCGATTGAAACCGGGTGGAGCAGCTGTACTCTTTTTCCTTCAATCGGTTTTTATCCCATAGGGTTTTTCTGGTAAGGTTTTAATGAGACAGCACTTGAACACTATAAGTGTGAAAGATGTATTTCGTTTATCACACAACTCATAAGTGATTACATAAAAGGCGACAAACAAGATATATATCTCTCAACTTCTATACACAAGATCTCTAAAAGAGTGGCGACGTCGATATCCAACACATTCGCTCAAGTTTAATTTGACGAACTTATTCTCGAAGACAATACCAACATCATTATTTAGAAAATTTGTACACAGGATTGACATGCTTTGACTCAAGGATTTACATGGAAAGTTTTCAGGGGAAGTAGTTAGTCTCTTTTTCCTTCGACAAGGTTTGTCCCCTTGGGTTTTTCTGAAAGTGTTTTGACGAGACAACATTTTAAGGTATTTAAGCGGAAGTGTTGTAATTAATTAAACGTAACATATATATAGTATGTGAATGACCTTCCTACCCCTAAACCCTAATCTTGTAACTATAAAACATACTCTAGTCCTCATAATAAAACACACTCTTTAATCACTCTCTTCTCTATTTTCTCTAGTTTCACAATAATAAATATCATATTTATAAACTAATTTACTACTTTACATTTTACGGAAATATTTTTATATAAGTAAAGTTCTATTTATTTTTTTTCATATTTTTAAAATATTTTGGAAAGTACTTATTTATTATTATTATTTTATTTTTTTTATTTTTCTTATGTATAATATTTTATTTTTTCAATCATATATATATTAGTAAATTAATATTCAATCAACTACTTTTATTAACTAATTTACCAAGCACCAATTTGAAATCAATTATCAGTTATCATCAGTTAACTCATCCCAACCAATCAAGTCCTTATTTTGAGAAATATAATACACAACACGATTATGACATGTTTCTAAAATAAATAATTTTTTGTGCATAAATCTCATATATATGTTAAGTTTTAATACTAGATTTAATAACCATCACCCCTATATATTAATGCAAAATCCTCCTAACCTATGTGTCTGCTTCGTATGCTTCGTTTGACAAATAAAAAATTCTGGTGCTTCGTTTGCTTATATGTTATCCGAGCCTAATAGTTACCTAATTTAATACGTTTCTTTTTATTGAATCTTACCTAATTTAATTCTTTTATATTTTTCCTTAGTCAATACTTTCCTTTGATTCTCCTAATATAAAAATATAAATAAGTCATATATAATTAGTAGATAAGATCTAAATTAGTTATTTTAATTAAAAGACAAACTAGGAAATAATTTTAATTAAAAAAAATTATTATGAAAAATAATTAAATAAGTTTTAATGATAATTGAATTTAAAATAATTTTATTTTTGGAGTTTCAAATATTCTATATAAATAAAATACGAGTTAATACAATAATCTAAGTATGGTAAAGTATTCAATCTACACATAAAAGTATTAAATTATATACTAATAATTAATAAATATTGATTAGACACCAGTACAATGCGACATGGGTTGAGAGTATGACATCTGAATATCTCAAAGTATAACTAATAATTATTTACAAATTTATTCTAAACATTAATATATAGAATAATTTAATAATAAGTATTAATAAAAAAGATATTAGACACGGTTTAAATTTGACGCCTTTTGAATTTTTGTAAGTATGTAACTAAAATTATTAATAAATTTAATTTAAACGTCAAATATAGAATTATTTAATATTTATAATAATTAATAAATACATTAGACATGTACAAGGCACGGTTCAAAATACATTATTTTAATTTTTATTTTAGATTCTAATTTCAGTAATTATCGCAAATATTTTTTATATTTGTCTTTTGATAAGTCCCGTGTAATACACGAGTGTTAAAAGTATATATATTAATGTAAAATCCTCATAATCTATTTGTCTGCTTCGTATACATCACGTGGATAATAAAAAACTTTGGTGCTTCGGTTGCTTATGTGTCATTCGAGCCTAATATATACCTAATTTAATATTTTATTTTTATTATATTTAGCCTAACTTAATAGTTTTCTTTTATTATATTTTGTCTAATTCAGTAATTTTATTTTATACTCCTAATAAAAAAATACAAATAAGCCATATATAATTAATAAAATATCTAAGTTAACTACTTTAATTAAAAAATAAATTACATATTTAATAATTTTAATTACAAAAAAAGACTTATTTATTAAAATAATTAAATAAGTTATATTTATAATAAAAGTTGAAATAGTTTGTTTTTGAGATATTAATATTTTGTATAGGTAAATTATGATATATTTGCAATAACTGGAGTATATATCTAAATATTAGAAATGAATTCAATCTACATATAAATAAATAAAAATATATAATAATAATTAATTAATATTTATTAGATAATGGCACAATGCGAGAAGATTTGAGAGTATGACACATTTTGGATTTTTCAAAGTACGTAACTAAAATATTAACAAAATTGATCTAAACATAAAAATATAAAATGACTTAATAATAATTAATTGATATATATTAGAGACGGATTGACAATTTGACATCTTTTAAATTTTTATAAGTATGTAAATATAATTATTAATGAATTTAATCTAAATATTAAAATATAATATTAATTAATAATTATAATAATTAATAAATTGAACAGGGTACGGGTTGAGAACACATCGTTTCAATTTTTTATTTTAAATTTCAAACTTTGTAATTTTCACAAATATTTTTTATATTTATGTTTTGAAATCCTGTGTAACACACGGGTGTTAAACTAGTATAATATAATTACAAACTTCTTGGCAATGATGTTTTTTTTTTTCTTTTTCTTTTTATTTTTTAAAATAACTGCAACAATTTTTTGATGAACCAAAAATAAGACAAGACGAATAAATTTAAAAGAAAAATGAAAGTAATTTGAAAACCCGTGTCCAGGATATGTTCCCCTGTTTCTCAAACATGTCCCGGTCAAAAAAAAAAAAAACAGAAATAAAAGAAAAGGGGGGGAAAGTTAACAAATGGGACACGCGCATGATACTAAATTGGAGTGTCTATGCTTCATAGGAATTAGCAAAATGTTGTACTACTACGTGATACACACCATCAATTGAAGTGTCCATTGCTACTTTCTCTCTTGCAATTACTATTTGTTGTAACCTAGATGCCACCATTATTATTCATGCACTTGTTAACAGAAATATTTTCTGTTCGCTAGGATAATGTCGGGATTACTTGATAAGAAATCTCAAATTTGATAAGGTAACAGTTATTTCGCCAAATCGACAATTACTTGTTGAGCATCATCAAACATACTCTGTTTCAAATTTTTCTACACACATTCAAATTCAAAACATAAGAATAGTAAGGTAGCACCTTTTTTTATGAATATAGTTAATGCAAGAAAAAAAAAAACTTGAATGGAAGCACAGCTCAATGTCACCAAATATCCGACTCAAACAAACAACATATCGATGAAAAAGTGAACTTGTCTATGAAGCCTTTATACAAACCTGCTTTTATCGAATTAATTCAGTATACAGAGATTTTATCCATTCAGTAAATGCATAAAATAAAGAAAATCTGTCATATAAGACTAATGTTGTCCAAATATAATAATTTCAAAATTAAATTTAGTCTTTTTATTAATTTAAATAGTACTTTATACTTTTTTTAAATAAAAAATAATTATTTATATTATATTTTATATATATATATATATATCACGTTTATATATAATATGTTTGTTAGATTTCATTAGATCTGTTAGTTCAAATTATACTCCGATACCCACCCATCCAACACTATCTGCATATAAAGGCTTCATAGACAAGTTTACGAGAGGAATCACGGAGTTTTTATGTCTACGTTCGCGACTCGCGGCGGACGAATAAAGCCCTTTCAAGTGTCTCCAGTAGTGGTTGGAGCAATGAACTATTTTGAAGTTCACTTTATTACGGACGAGGTGACGACGGTTGCAGGTTCCTCGAGAACAACCTTTACTTTATCGTTTTTCGGCCGATAAGTTGGCTTTCATTAAATTGGAGGAGGAATGTAATTTATAATGTTTTGGATTTGAACATGGATGCCCTTGATTGACCTATTGGCGTTGAGTATGGTTCATTAGAAATAGACAAGAAGAGAGTGGAGCTTCCTTTGGCCAGACATGCATTGATCAATCCTTTTTTTCTAGTTCAAATTCGAGCCGTGAATAAGTTTGGAAGGCACCGTAATAGTGTAAAGGACAAATTCTCCCCGAAGAGTTGGTTCAGTTGCAAAATTCATTTAGCAGCACGTGCAAACAACTTGTGGCTGCAGCGGAGAGGACTTGAATGGAACTATAACCGTTTCACTACTATTTCTGAGGTTTGTGTATGATGAGGACTTGAGTGGAACTATAACCGTTTCACTACTATTTTTTCTGAGGTTTGTGTATGATGAATGACTGAAAGCATTTGTGGTCGCTAAGGAAAACTGTAATGAAGAAGTGGCGAGAAGTTTGTACGACATACATAATTAAATATTTCTGCTAGAACATCCATACTCTCTCTTTCTCTCATATGTTTAATAGAAGTTACCTCGATTCTCTGCTATCCTTGAGTTGAGACGGAAGTGAATAAGTTTAAAGTGTCCTTACTTTTTTAAATATATTCCTTTCTTTCTTCTAATTTTTTTTTAGTTTTTACCCCTACTAAGAAAATCGAGGTAACAACTTTTCTAAATGCTAAAACATTTGAGAGAAAGAGAGAGAGTATGGATGTTCTGGCATGTCGTCCAAACTTCTCGCCACTTCTTCATTACCTTTCCCTAGCGACCACAAATGCTTTCAAATGCGTTCAGTCTCTCATCATACACAAACCTCATAAATGTTACGTTCAGTAGTGAAACGGGGTTCTATTAAGTGCCTTTGACATTATAGTTCCATTCAAGTCCTCTCCAATGGCTGCAGCCGCAAGTTGTTTGCAAGTGCTTCTAAATGAATTTTGCGAACGAACCAACTCTCCGGAGAGTTTCCCTTCGGTCTCGAACATGTCATGAACTGAAGTAAGGGAATGGGGGAACAATGGGGGAACAGGATGCCACATTTGTCAAATGGTGAGAAGAAACGAATAAATTATAATATCCTTTACACCATTACAGTGCCTTCCCAACTTATTGACGGCCTTGATCAATGCATGTCTATCCAAAGGAAGCTCCACTCTCTTCTTGTCTATTTCTAATGAACCATACTCAACGTCAATGGATCAAGGGCATACATGTCCAAATCCAAAACATTATAATTTACATACTCAACGTCAATGGATCAAGGGCATACATGTCCAAATCCAAAACATTATAATTTACATTCCTCCTCCAATTTAGTGAAAGTCAACTTATCGACCGGAAAGCGATAAAGTAAAGGTTGTTCTCGAGAAACCTGCAATCCGTCACCACCTCGTCCGTAATAAAGTGAATTACTTCAAAATAGTTCATTGCTCCAACCACTAATGGAGACACTTGAAAGGGCTTTCTTCGTCTCGCGAATGTAAAAACACCGTGATTCCCTCTCGTAAACTTGTTTATGAAGCCTTTATATTTTCGTTTGTTACAAGTGCGTAAATCCAAGGTGACCCTCATACAACCGCAAAAGGCAAACATTAAAAATCAATTATAATAACAATACAAACGTGTAAATTATCTTCCCACTCAAAAGGCACTAGCTCAATGATAGAAATGCCCCCATTCCTCCCATTTTTTCATGTTAACAATAAACCTGCCTTTATCGAATTAATTCAGCATACAGAATTTTTTCCATTCAGTAAACGCATAAAATAAAGAAAATCTGTCATATAACCCAAAAAAAAAAAAAAAAAAATTGAACATGAGAATCAATTATTCAAGCACCAAATAACAGTACAAACGTGTAAATTATTTTCCCACTCAAGTGGCACTAGCTCAATGATAGAAATGCCCCAATCCTCCTGTTTTTCATATAACAATAAGCCATCCTCAATCGAATTAATGCATAAAATAAATGGAAAATGAATGATCCAAGTCGACACTATCTGCATTTTCACCGCAACAAGAAAAATAAGCAGAAAACAAAAAAAAAGGGAGAAAAATTTCTGCAATGGCTACAGAATTTCGGTTCTGTTCTCAAATTTCATGTTAATTCCCAATAAATAAATGTGTAAATTACCTTGACTGAAGTGTGTAACTCCAATTGATTGTAAACACTCTAAAAATGAATGGTAATTATTCAGAACGTTGAAGAAAAATGATGGGATAAGAATTTAGGGCTTTCAAAAAATTTCAGTGCTATGGGAGTAAGGTTTCAGATATTTTGAGCTCTGATTGGTTTGATATAAAAGTGCTTTTAGTTTCAAATTACAATTTTGACCCCATGAACTATATTAACTTTCTCACAATGTGTCTTCAGTCGTAAATAATACCTTTTTCTTGTATAAAATAAGAATATAATAATGCATTGATGTGAATATTATACATGTACGTAATTATAACTTTAAAAAAATGCTAATAATAATGTTGTGTATACAAGAGCGAATAGTATTGTGCATTCTTCGGTTTTGAAATTAAAAAAAAAAAGGTAATTGAAATCGATTCACTTGGAAATCCCTATATTTTAAAATTAATCTATCCAAATGGAACCTCAAGACTTTGTTTGGGCAAGAATTCCGAATATTGGGATTGGGATTCTAAATCTCTACACACATTTGTATTAAGGCTCAGTAATTCAATATGCAACAAATAAATTCTAAAACTTAATCTCTACCTTATATCTATCTTATTTATCGTTATCTTATTTATCGTCGCTTCTCTCTTCTCTCCACCTCAGTCACATCATCTCTCCCTCTCCTCCTTTTAAATTTAAGCAAATACAATATAACAATACATCATCCAATTTTGAGACATTCTTTTACATCTATAGTAAAAAAAAAGTAAAGTATTTTTAATTACACACAAGAAACAATAATTCTAACTATTCGCAGAATTTTAAATACCCCTGAATTTTGAATTCTATGATTTAGAATTCAAATGAACCCTACCCCAAACAGGCCCTACATTATTCATTATAAAACAACTACACATAGTTTTTAATTATATTGCATTAACAAAATTGCAAATTTTAAATATTTCATTATATAAAATTCAAAAATAAAATTGTAATAATGAAAGCTAGGCATATATAAACCCAAGAAAATTAAGGGAAAAAAAGATTTTTTCTTCTTTGTAATAATTTATATAAGTCAAAACTGTGTATGAGAATGACATTACAACAAATGAGACCAACTGGAAGGACAAAAGTCGTTCCTACAAGTGTTGTTGTCTTTTCTTTTGATTTATACGAAAGACATGTTGTTCCAAAATTGTCGCTCCTATAGGCATTTGCCTGTATATTTGTAGGAACGACTTTTGTCGCTCCTGTATCTTAAATACCAATAGGAACGATAAGTCGTTCCAAAATTGTCGCTCCTGTAGATTAAATACAAATAGGAACGACAAGTCGTTACAAAATTGTCGCTCCTATAGACTTCTGCCCGTATACCTATTGGAACGACTTTATGTCGCTCCTGTAACTTAAATACCAATAGGAACGACATGTCATGCATAACTCCAAAAACACAACCTGCAACAAACAAATGTCCGAACATCATTACATAATAATGAAAAAGTACAACAAAAACGTAGTAGCCCACAATAAAGTGAATAATAGCAATGAATTCCAATGACCTATACAGCACAAATCTACAGTCCCAATGACCTAAACAGCACAAATCTAATGATTAATAATTAGGGAGAAGATACTATTTGCACAAACACAGTAAATTCAAGCACAACTACGCAAACACACCCGACTCAAATCAAGTACAGGAGCCTCCCCTGGACCTGGATCTCCAACATTCAAGGTCCCTAGTACTACACTATGGGCAATTTGCCCTATATGACTGCGTGGTCCACTAGCAGAAGGATCAAGTCCTGTAATGTATAAAAAGAGAAAACTGTTAAACCTATTTTAAAAAAATATTGCAACAGATCATACTACCTCCAGTGCTATTACTTCAAGTTGTGTCCCCTGTGTTGGGCATAGGAGGGTGCTATGGTTGCCTCTCAACTAAATGTAAAGTATCCCCATGTTCCACATCTGTATCTTGTTAAGGCAGAAGAATAAAATATCCAAAATGATTTCTATTATAATTTTTTGCAAATTTAACTTTTTTTGCATATTAGTAATGAAATGTTGGTAGGGTACTATATTCAGAAAGACGGTGATCTTCTTTCAAAACCTTGCCCCTGAAAATAAGACGTTGCAGCCCAACTAGAACGCCAACTTGACTAGCTATTTTCTCCTTAAAATCCGAGACCAAAATTTGAAATTGGAAAATCAGGGAATGTTAATGTGATTAGCGTTTCACCTCATTTAACTCTAATTTGCAGTTTGCATTCTAAATTACTTTTACTGATAACTCTAGTAATAATTTAAAGTTGTCATATACAATAACAAAAATCCCATATACAATAACAAAAATCCCGCTCGAGAATGCTTATCTTAGCAAATAATGGAACAAAAATTAACAGGAAAAAAAAAACAATTAATCAATAAGCTTTTTTCATCTTCATAATCCATACAGAGATCGGTAAATTCTAAAGAAATAGTCAAATTAGGACATACATTCTTATCAACACTGAAACTAAAAATCCGTGAATCGAGGGTCTTGATATTGAGCCGCGGGGTTGAGTCAGGACTCTGACCAGCGAAAT
The DNA here is from genome assembly GCA_014905375.1 of Phtheirospermum japonicum. Classification (NCBI taxonomy): domain Eukaryota; kingdom Viridiplantae; phylum Streptophyta; class Magnoliopsida; order Lamiales; family Orobanchaceae; genus Phtheirospermum; species Phtheirospermum japonicum. Next base: position 5,842 of record BMAC01000256.1, on the reverse strand, counting down.
CACTTGCACCCCAACCAAGCAATAACAATAGGGGTCGCCACCGGCATGTGAACCAAGATAGAACAATAAAAGTGAAAACAAAAATTATAAGCATGGAAAGAGAAATTCAACAAACAAAATGAAAATACTCTCAAAATAATAATAATAATAACAAAGAAAAAAAGGAAAAAACTCGGTGTACGCATCGAGGCTGACGGCTTGAGTGAGGGATTGTCTGGAGTTCAAGGGTTTGATGGTATCGATCTGCTCTCCAACACACCTCATCGTCTCTTTGCTCACTCTCTTCTTCTTGGCTGAGAGCGGCGGAGCGGATGAAGGTGATGAATAATTCTAATGAATTAGGGCAGCAGGTGGAAGTGATGAATTAGGGTTTGTTTTTCCACGAAGAATTCACCCTCCAATTTAGATCGATGCTCAATTTTTTACATTGCCGCCCATCTGTGTTTTCATCTTTTCCACATTGCCGCCTCCAATTTAGGAATCGATGCTCAGTTTTTCACATTGCCGCCCGTCTGTGTTTTCATCTTTTTCACATTGTCGCCGCCTGTTTAAGTCTTTATTTTTTCCCCCCTATAATCCCTTTATTTTATTTATTCATACATATAAACCCTTTATTTTATATATATATATATATATATATATATATATATATATATATATATATATATATATATATATATATAACACACACGCATACACATTTCGATTACTCATATTTCAGAGAAAAAAAATTAAAATACTCAAACACTACCAAAAAATTGTTAAATGGTGTTATTATAATTAATTAGTCTATTTTATATGTTTTCTCATTAAAAAAAAAAAAGCTTTCAATTTCCACTTAGAATATGCTTATATGTTTTCTTGAATTTCTACCCATTCGTCTTCTGTTCGGAGATTTTATGCTAAGTTAACAAAAGGGTTTTTCTTTTCTAAATAGGTTTTCTCTTATCATTCTTTTTTTTCAATGTTTGCGAAAAATTGGCGGTCTTTTAGCCAAAATAAAATAAAATTAGGCGGTCTTTCATCCTTATCCCCGCTTCACCAAAACAGAAAAATAATACTTTCATCCCAATTTAACTATATTACTTTTTAGTCGGTCTCTTCTCCATCAACTTTTGTCTGTGTTCTGTGCCGTAAAAATGAAAAATAAGATACATTGTCGCAGATTATTGCATCTATTTTGGTGATGTTGATAAGATACAGACACTAGCCCTAGGTGTGGGTTAATTACAAATAAAAAATAAAAAATATTTGGAAATTATAATATACACCTTGAGGTTTAACTATATTAAAATAGTGTTACAACTGTAATATTTTTAAGAATGTTAGGGGATATCGTAGGTATTAAAGACAACGATTTTGATTACTAGATGAATGGCCCATCTGACCCGTGCTCATCATCTTGTTCCAACTCTGCCGTCATATTTGTCATATCATCCATCATTTAAAATTATCTATTTTACGGTTATTTACAAAAGTTATCCCTGGTTTGAGGGTTAATTATAAAAAAATGTTTGAAAATTATAAAAACACACCCTGAGGTTTAGTTATTTTAAATAATAAGTTATTTCAAATAAGATAGAAGTAACTGGTATGTATTTGTTGATGAGTTACCCATTTCAAATAAGTTATTTTAAACACACTCTAAACAGTGGTATCTTGTGTTGGTATGTATTTCTTACACATCCCTTGAGTTCTTTCAAATATAATTCAATTGGATACACCCACCTCAGGTGGTCGTGCCCCCCTAAAATTGTCTATTCGGGGAGATACATAGTCAAATGGACCATAATATCAAAAAAAAAGTTGGGGGGAAATCTTCTATAATTTGCATAAGATAATAACCTCTTCAATCTTGGGATCATAGGGAAATATCGCATAACCTTATGTGGAACTGTGCTTTTAGAACCTTTTCCACTATTCTCTCGCCAACGTGACTCTTCACAAACTAAACATGTTTCTCTATCAGCATGCTCTTTCCAAAAAAGTTCACAATCATACTTACATACATGTATATTCTCATAGCCGAGACCGAAACTTTCAAGCAACTTCTGAGCCTCATAATTTGAATTGACAAGTTTCATCGATGGGAATGTGAGTTTCAATAACTTAAGAAACTCATTAAATGATCTACTTGTCCACTTGTCATTCACCTTGATATTCATCAACTTCACAAGAAAATTTAATGAAGAGAATGATGAAATTCCTTCATACAATTTAGTGTACATTGCCTCGTACAAGTTATGATACTGCAAAAATATTTGGAGATGAGAAATTTTGAGATGATAAATGCCGAAGTTGGAGGAGAAACATGAATTAATGTTGAAAAAAGGGGGGGAGAAGGTGAAAATTAGGTGGAGAGTATTAAATGAGGTTAGTGTTATTTTGGAAGGACTTTTGTTTAATTGGAAGGATTTATTGTTCCAATAGATATACAATTAAATTGGTTCTCTGTTGGAACGACAATTATATTTATAGGAACGACAAATGTCGTTCCAATATATTGACAATCTGTTGGAACGACAATTTTATTTATAGGAACGACAAATGTCGTTCCAATAGGTAAATGGACCTACAGGAACGATTTGTATATGTCGTTCCTATATGTTTACCCTATAGGAAGGATAAATTTGTCCTTCCAATTTTGTCCTTCCAGTAGGTGTCATTTGTTGTAGTGCGAAAGCATCGTATTAGAGATGCACAACAAACCTGCTGTATGCCTTTGAATCATTGGATCACCAAATTTATTCATCCAGATAAAGTCATTGTACATCGAGTGAAAGACTTGATAACCTGCAAGTTGGTAAGTGGTAGTGCAGAAGACTTCAACGACGAAAAAGGTTCGAATTGGAAACATTGGAAAAAAAAAAGTAGATGGGGATTAAAGCTTGTGTGTATTATTAAAACCAAACGGAAATGAAGCAGAGATGCAAAATCTTCATAGTGGCAGTTGACAAGCACACGACAATGTTATTTGATAAAAACTACTCAAGCATACAATACATATATTCGTCCTGACAAGGGAAAATCAAACTCTGACCATAAAAATGACTTCCCAGTGAGGCACAATCAAGATAGAAAAAAACATCAATACAAGGGAATTACTTGAAAGCATTGTTGAAAACACTGATTATATTCCACAACTTTTACAAGTTAGAGGGTAGTGAAAAGTGTGATAGTATAGTAGGCCACTATTTCAATAAGGATCAATCTCAAATCGCGCAACTGCCAAAGATATCATCATATTCATTGAACAACAACCATAACATCTCTCTCTCTCTCTCTCTCTCTCTCTCTCTCTCTCTCTCTCTATATATATATAATATATATATATTATATATAATATATGGTCTTCCATGGCCGGAATCATCCTTGGTAAAAACCTGCTACACAAAGATATCTTAGTAAATTGAACGTTGAACCTAAAAAAATATAAATAGCAACCAGAAAGGAATTATTACATATCACACTAAAAAAAAACAGCAGTTTTTACGAGGGAAAAATCGAGGGAATTAATTTCCCTCGAAAATTTTCGAGGGAAAACCGAGGGACAGAGAATTCCCTCGGTTATTTCCGAGGGAATATAATTCCCTCGAAATTTCTCTCGAAAATTCGGGCGCCAAAACATGCCGCCATAATTACCGAACGAAAAATCGAGGGAAATATAGATCCCTCGGTTTATTTTTTATTTTTTTAAATATTAATTAAATTTTCGAGGGAATACAATTTCCCTCGGAAATATTCCGATGGAACTTGGTTTCCCTCGGAATGATTCCGAGGGAAATTGTATTCCCTCGAAAATTTAATTAATATTAAAAAAATAAAAAAAATAATTAAATTAAATTATCGTTTGTTCGAGGACGAACAAACCAATAAAGCGTGGGGTAGTTGATTAGAGTAGATTTGTCCTTATTTTTATTGGCTTTTTAGTTCGTTTTTATATTTGTTTTTGGTATAAGTTGGATAATTTAAGCATAATTCCGTAATTTTATAAATCCAGCTTATTTTACCGTATTTTGATCTTAATTGATGCAATTAGGTGATGTTTCGTTGTTTTTCACCTTACAGCTAAGTAACCGGAAGAGTTTAGCGCGTAAAAGACGAAGTTCGATGTTCAAGAGTAGAAGAACAAGCTTTCCGGTGAAACGAGTAGCAAACGATCGAGAAAAAGGAGACCGACGCTCAGTCGCGTCGACTGACGCGACCGTCGACGCGAACCGTGCCAGCGAGCCATGGCCCGCGTCAGTCGACACAAGGACGACGCTCTGCCGACGTTACGTTCTGAGGCGTCGATGTCGACGCACCAAGCCGACGCACGTCGACGCTAGCTGCTGAAGCGTCGATGTCGACGCATAACGTCGACGCACCTGCCAGCGACGCGCGCACCCTGCCGACCGCACATGCCGAGCGCTGCCGACCGAGACTGCCGACATCCGCCGAGCGCCTGCTCGCGTCAGTCGACGCTCCGCCGACGCGACGGCCCAAAATTCAGAAATTAGGGTTTCTTGTGCGCCAAGACTCCTAATATCTATTTAAGACCTCATTTCTACGGATTTTGGGAGACACACAGAGTAGAGGAGAAGACCCAACACTATTCTAGAGTAATTTAGCTCATAAAAACAATAAATCCACGTCTTATAACAAGATTTGGAGACGCGGATCAAGGATCGAAGGTCTACGCGCCCGAAACACCGATTTCGCGTTCGAGAGTCCATTTTCGCCCGAGATCAGCGTCCAAACTCCGGAATAGCTGGAGCTTTTCATTGCTTTTCATAGTTACAATAAGTACTCTAAACTTTTAGTTAATTCCTTAGTTAAATTCGTAGTTAATGCTAGATTAATTTAATTAGCTTAATCGTTCTATGCTCGTATTTTGGATATTGATTAATTTAGTTTATTTATGCGATTTGGTTCATGCTTAGTTAATGTTCGTGGATTGGTGTGCTTCGTATGTTAGCAATAGATCTTTAAATTCATGCTTTAGATACGTTAATTAGCTTTTAAACTTCGTAGCGTTAATTGATAATTAGTTACCGCTCTTAGTCGTTAATTTAGAATAATTAGTTTAATTAGCTTAGTACACTGCTTAGTTCGTAATTGGTAATCTAGATAAGTAATTAGTTTAATTAGTTTAATTTATCGTCTTAGTTTATAATGATCGAATCACTCTTTTCAAACCCCCAAATGTATATGTATGTTATTCAAAATTGAGAAAAACATTGATAGGACCGAACAGTTGTTTCCTCGAGAGATACGACTCGAGTCAAACTCATCACCCTACAGTTACCTCGTACACTTGCGAGCAAACTAACGTGCTTTTAAAAATTATTTATTAAAACGGGGTGCACAAAAGTTTGAGTCAGACACGCACGTGCTCGTTGGTATTCTCCGATCCGAATTTGGGGTCAAAACCACCCCACGTGCCTAAGATGATAGGATCGGTCGAGTTTTTACATTTTTTCTATTTTTTTCTATTTTTTTAAAAATCGAGGGAATTTAATATCCCTCGGAATTCCGAGGGATTTTTTCAGAATTCCCTCGGAATTCCGAGGGATTTTTCATTCCCTCGCTTTTTTAAAAAAATAAAAAAAAATCAAAAAAAATCGAAAAAAATAGAAAAAATCAGGAAAAAAATAGGTTTTATTTCCGGGACCCCGAGGCGCACCCCTCCCCGCCCGGGTCGTAATTTATTGAGTTTTCTTACTATTTTTTACTATTTTTTCTATGATAGAAAAACCGAAATAATAGAAAAATATTAAAAAGTAGAAACAAAACCCAAAAAATTATGACCATGGCGGGGAGGGGTGCGACTCGGAGTCCCGAAAATAAATCCTACTTTTTT
>BMAC01000255.1:1186215-1214412 GCA_014905375.1 Phtheirospermum japonicum | reverse complement strand
CTTAATTCAGCCCCAATTTTGAATCTTCGATTTTTTTAATTGATTAAGATTCCTGAATTAACTAAAAAACTAAAACTGAACCCTAATTTTCAAAGTAATTATAGTTCAGCCCCAATTTCTACAATAATTGCTAATCAAACCCAAATTATACCTAAATTTTGAAATAATACTTAATTCAGCCCCAATTTTGAATTTTCGATTTTTTTTAATTGATTAAGATTCCCGAATTAACTAAAAAACTAAAACTGAACCCTAATTTTCAAAGTAATTATAGTTCAGCCCCAATTTCTACAATAATTGCTAATCAAACCCAAATTTACCTAAATTTTGAAATAATACTTAATTCAGCCCCAATTTTGAATTTTCGATTTTTTTAATTGATTAAGATTCCCGAATTAACTAAAATATTATTTCAAAAGTTAGGTAACATTTGGGTTTGATTAGCAATTATTGTAGAAATTGGGGCTGAACTATAATTACTTTGAAAATTAGGGTTCAGTTTGGGTTTTTTAGTATTAGGTTTCAATGTCAAAATTATAGATGATTGTGTTTTATTTCAAAAACAAGTTTCAGTTTTGGGCTTAAACTTTAATTGTTTCAAAAATTAGGGTTGAATTTTTAATAACTATATAGTTAGTGTTGAGGTAGACATCTCTCAATATAAAACTCTCCAGACCAAAATTATTTAAAACTCTCAATATAAGACATGGAAATGAACAGAGACCAACAACATTTATTTCTATCACATTTTTCATGGTTATGTACTGTGCACTAATGCGAAAAAACAAAAGGCTGATCCATAAATGTCTATCACATTTTTCATGGTTATGTACTAATTCACTAATGCAAAAAACAAAAGGCTGATCCTTTCATGCCCCGTTAAAACATATTATTGCATTTTTTTTTCAGTTTTCCAGCACAAGTATCACTACAGCCCCTACATTTTCAAGAACAAGAATGAATTTAATCTCTGCAACTTCACTCAATCAACACTCTTGACAAAGCCCAATTCCACATTTAGCGTCAAGACGAAATTGCAGATATGGAGGTGTACATTCAGTGACTTATTACCTGGTGAATATAGCAGAGACGAGCTGTGTTGAGGATTTAGTTGAAGTCGACGGCCATTTTCCAGATATGTAAACGCCGATTGAGGGGACAAGATCGAAAATGTTATCCGCTATATTCTCCACCTGAAAAAGAGAAAACTTTGTAAATAATAGTTGAATCACGTGTTACTGATGATTAGTAATTATTTATGAATTTTATCTTGCTGTATATAAATGATACTAACTAGAAACATTAATAAAAACATTTAACTCGTTAAAATAAATATTACTTAAACAGAAAACGCAATCAGAATAGATTAATGAACAGTATGTATGCCGTTTGTTTACGTCAGGAATGATTTGGCAAATAGTCTGGCAATTTGAGTTGGGAGAAGTTTAATTGCAAGATTGTACCTCTTTTTAAAAGGTAAATGTTTATAGGAATCAATCCCTCCAAAAATGCCTTTAAAGTGAGGTCCTTCCCTGCTTTCATGTGGATTATTATTGCATGGGTGTAATTCTGATTGGTATAGTCTGAGATTCAGTCTTTTCAAGCCTTTTAAGAGAGAATGATGTGCAAAGTTGAATGGTAATCTTGAAGAAAACCTGGAATTCTTGTTGCTTTATGTACTTGTTACAGTTGCTTATTGGTGTTCCCCATAATAGAAGGCTCATGATCATAGCTTGCTATAGGTAACTTTAGATTCTATTTACGCCATGTTAAATCGGATTACCATACCATTCTCTGTTGACATGATAAACCCAAAACTCAAAATAACTCTAAAAGCCTACGCTTCTAAACTATTTTTGTGTAAATTGTCTTTTGTTAGATTCGAGAGAACAATGCACAAAAGGTCTACCATGAGTTTGTCCTGAAATTAGATCCCTTACACAGGTGTTGTAAACTTTAGGAAATTTATACAACTTCGTAACCTTGTTTACTTTTCCTCAATTACAAAAAAATATATTTACTTCTCATGTGTGTGTTTCGCAGGACCAGATTTGAGATATTCATAAAGTTACAGAACTATTTCGAAAACATTGAATTTTAAGGACCATTTTGCAACAGCCCTAGTTATAGGTTCAAATATGAAAATTTTCCCATGAAGTATGTTACAAGTAGGAGTACCAGAAGAAGAACTATTTGCAGCCCCATAATAAGAAACCGGGCTGGACCTCAAAATTTATTAAATCTGACCTATAGTTGTTAATTGGTCCGCAAGAAAAAAGACCATTATCTATTTGATTTCCCCCAAAATAATACCACTGCCCGTAGGGTTCGACGAACTATGCCCCTTGGACAGTAAAAAGACGACTGCTGCTTGCACTGCGCAATGCACACACATCGTGGGCAGCGATCTTCTTCTGACAGCCGAATGCTTACAAGCACCTCAACACAAAGTAGGTTATGAGTTATGCCAATGCAGTTACAAGTGTTATTAAGGGCATGCAAACGCCATACGGTGTACCCACTCAATCATATATATCATTCCATCGCCATCCGGATATATATAATAAATGCAATAAGCAAATAACAAGCGTGTTTGCTTTTTTTTTTCTCAATAAAAGGGACAATATATCCGGATATATATAGCGATGTAACCTGTTTTTGTAATTTTAATCTACTTATATATCGTCTTTAGCACAATATATATTAAGTTGGGTTACATTTACCTTTTCAGAATTATTAGTAGCTAGCTTACAATTGATTAACTGATTAGGCCGCATTTCTTTACCTACATATCATTTCAATAAATCAAAATTCCCTACCCAAAAAATGAGAAGGGAAGTTTATGTTTCTTAAATGGTATAAAGCCGAACACTTGTTCTCTTCAAAGTCATACTCAAACGACCGAAACTATTAAGTTTATTGGACTCGCTTTAATTAATAATTTCAAGCATATTAAAAAAATTTTATTTTTATTTTTATTTTTATTTTATTAGGAGAAGAACCCTCGTAGACCAGGGAGGGAAGTATTGGAATCGAATTCAGACCTTTGGTCTTGGTTTGAGATTTTGAACCACCTGATCATGTATTTTAAAATAATATTATAAAAGTTTTTAAAAAATGATTTCGCATACTTTAATAGTGAGAAAATGATAATCCGCGCCATTCAGATGGTTTCTTGGTAGCTATAAGTAGACGAAGTAATTTATTTCTTAAAGCTCAATGCAAGAATATATTTTCACATAGTTATATATTACGTATTGTTTAGGGAAAATTTACTTGTTTCTCTCTCTTGATTGAAAATATTCGGATAGTTTTTAAATATGAAAACTTCATGTTTAAAATATAAAGTCAAAGAATCATATAAAATTTGAATTATACACAAGGGACAAGAATAATGAAACTGAACCGCACAAGGATTTTGCTTGATCCAGGAGGTGGTTCGCTGAAGATGATACATGTCACGATACATGAAAAAACATGACATACAATGTATATATAAATAGAGGATATATATATATATATATATATATATATATATATATATATTTAATACAATATTATTTTTTAAATCGATTATATTGTACATTTTCAAAAAAATAAATAAAAGATCTTGACATTGTTCCGTATCAAAATACATTCTTTAAGTTAGTCAAATCATCAAAAAAAAATCCAAATTATCCTTTCGTGCCTAATTGGTGATGTGGCATGATTAAATATTTTCTTATAGTTTTTTTATTTATTTTTAAAATATTAAATGATAATATTGATGTATCTTTTAAACCCTTAATCATGATACCTATAATATATACACGTATACATGTATATGGAATATACATGTTTATAAGATTTCGTAAATTGTATGAAATAATCTAATCTAATATAATATAATAATATATTCGGTAACATAATTAACTATGTTGAACATGTTTTTCCATTTGTATTTTAATTGTTACCAAATTAGTAAGATTTCTATTCTGAGTGATGCTAATGTATCTGAGTGACGTTGTTGAGGGTGGAGAAACGTATTTCCCAGAGGTAAACGTATGTTGAAATCTATTATTTATCTTGTTTAAATTAAATAATTTTATCATCATTTGATTAATTATTAGTCCCTACTATTATTACATAAAAAGTAATTTACCAATAAATATTAAGTTGTCTAAGGCTTATTTTGCAACGTTAATATATCTCGTGTTATTGCTATTTTCAGCCTGATGTACTTTCTGTGATTATTTTCAGCCTGATGTACTTTCTGTGATTATCTCGTGTTATTGCTAGTTTAGTGTGTGTGTGTGTGTGTGTGTGTGTGTGTGTGTGTTTAGGTCAAAAACCCTGATGTACTTTCTGTGATTAACCCAATATTATAGTTTCTGAATTTTCATGCAGCACAATTTATAGCTTGTACAGCTATAAGGGCAAACACTTTATCTCATATAAATATAGTATAGGGCCATCAACTAGAGCATGAAAGAGCTTCAGAAATACACACACACACACAATATAATATATATATTGGGACAAAAATCTAAAACCGGGTTTAAATTTAAATTTATTTTATACTCACCTGTGGAGCTAATATATATGCAAGTGTTCCAAATACCGCACCTCCTAAAATGAATCCAGCTACAAAATCAGCACCACTTCCGCTGCTACGATCACTACATATACAATAATTTTTTTTAAATCTATCAGACTGTGCAACTTATTGAATAAGGAGAAAACACACTTGAATGAGGGAGAAATTGAATAAAACACACACACACTATGATGGCAACACCTATAATGTTGAACCAATCCAAGAGCAAGCAGGAAAATCATGACAGCAATTTCACATCAAAAAATCATGAAGAAAAAATCATGACAGRAATTTCACATCAATCCAAGAGCAAGCAGGAAAATCATGACAGCAATTTCACATCAAAAAATCATGAAGAAAAAATAGATGTATGACATGACTTAATTCACAGAAACTTGTTGCATATCTTCATTTTAAAAGAGGCAAACAGTTGGATATCAAGCATGCCTCAACAAAGAAAAAGCTCAAACAGGAAACAGTTAAGCGGACATCAGTGAATTCCAGATCCACGAATGCTTTATGCTGATTGGAAGCAAAAGTAATAGATGAAACAGACCACAAAGATTCATCGCGACCTTCACAATCATTTGATTCTTTTTTTTAGATAAATTGTGAACTCAGTTAAATTATAGGGCAAACCCGTGAGAAATTGTGGTGGACAAAATGTTAAAGCTTCACTACTTTCGAAGATATCTTTCTTTGCATCCTATAAATATAGAGTTCCAATTGTCTACTTATAAGCAATATGCTTCTACATAGTTCTTCCAACATTATTAGATAGTTGTGTTTATAGAAAGAAAAATTAAGAGCCTGAATTTTGAAGAGAAGAAAACCTAGAATCGAACTAGAAGCCAAACTATGAGGAAGCTTCATACCTTCAGCAGACATGTTGATGCATGGTCTCCATTCACCACCTTTATAAGAGTGTTTCCATATTGTTGATATCTGTAGTGATTTAAAAACTCATATTAGCAACATTTAGCCGATGAGGAATAAAGGGTTAAAAACATTCAGTTAACAAGACAGTTTCAGCTATTTTCTTCACTAATCTGAGCATAAGAAGATAAGGCTCCCCTCTAAAATATATACATCAATAGTTTAAAGAAACCACTTTAGGTTACATGATTTGCGCGTTGAGGCAATATAGTAAGTCCAACTTAACCAGCATAGAAATTGATGTATTTATCCAAAGTTGTTAAACTTCTTGATCACACATTTATTGGGACTTTTTCGGCCAGATGTTAAACTTCTCATACTTATGGGCGTCACATTTACTAATCAACCTTTTCAGATAGTAAACAATTAGGAAATAGGTACAAAGGAGGAACAAATATATGAAGTTATCTCAAGTTTTTTATTCTCATAGTTGTGTCGAGCAACTCGGCCTCATTATTCCGTTGCTTTATTTTTCCAAAACTCGCATTGGTTAATCATAAACTGATGATTGCAATTGATTCCAGAAAATTATGCGCGTCAATCTGAAATTGCSTGAAACCCAACTTAACATGATGTTTAATGTTACTGAAGTCGCCGACGCTATCAAGTAATCCTATAAAACGTCCATTTCTAATTTTATCCACATTAAAAATTTAAACCGATTTAAATGTAAATGGGACAATGAAGACTAATCCTCAAACTTCTGGCTGCATAAACTTAATGCTTTCTTCCCTTTCCTAGAAATCCTGCGACATTAAACATGCTACATTTTTTTAATAAATCCTAAGCAAATGTAAAAACTGTGCAAGTTGAAATCAGAAAAACAAGTGTACTCCAATGCAACTAACAAGAATCCAACTAATGCAGTTGGCAAAGCCACATAATTGACAATCTAGGCACATATAGTTATTAAATGAAATCCAACCACCTAAAGCTAGCAGAAAGCTATGCCTTGAAATAAATGGATCTATAACACAGCAACAGACCCCAATCACAAATGGTTAAATTCATAAAGCCAGAATACTAAATTTACATCAGAATTGAAAGAAACATTAACAGCACAAGAAAAAGGTACATTGATTTGAAAATTATCAGTTTTAAACTAACTAAAAATTACCACACAAAATTATTACTCGAATACTAGGAAGATAAAGTGTCAAAATCACCCAAAAAAGTAAAAAAGCCACTTTCAATCTCAATCACAATAACTGAGCACTTCAGAATTTTAATACTACAATTGTGCTTTATCACTAATTAATAAACTTCTGACCATAAAAATTGTCGAAAAAATAAAAATTAACCAAAAACCCTAAACTAAGAATCTGACAGAGAACGAAGAAAATAAAAAAATTGGGTTTGAATCATAAACCCTAGAAGAAGAAGAAGAAAATGCACTCAATTACACAAGTAGTTCGACTCAATTATACAAGTATTAAAAAAAAATATGAACAAACCAGAAACCCTAGAAGCAGAAGAAAAACCTGCTTGAGCCGCCTTCCAAATCAGCAATGGTTCGATTTACTTGATAAAACGCCGATGATGGACTCAATTTAACTCCGTCTTCTTCAGGTTTGAGCTGGAAGCGACGGCTTGCGGAGCGAGGTGGGAACGGGAGCGAGCTGGAAGCGACGGCTTGCTGGAAAGGAAGAGAAATAAAAAAAAAAAAAAAGGGCTCTGTTCTTTTGTTAAAAAAAAGGGGCTGAAACGTATTAAAATTTTAAGTTTAATTAAATTCATATTGAGAACGGTATATTATTACCGTTCTGTTTCAGGATATTTAGAGAACGGTATTTCATATACCGTTCCGTATCGGGACATATCGAGAAGGGTATTTTTTACCGTTCTGTATCATCGATCATATCCAGAAGGGTTTTCCATACTTTGTTCTGGAAATTAAAAATAATGGGCGGCAAAAAAAATTATTTTCGCGGCATTAAATTGATCAAGCCAATTGAGAACGGTTTTATAAATACCGTTCTTGATTGATTTTCAATCCAGAACGGTATTTGTAATAACGTTCTGTACTTGCACAACATCCAGAACGGTAATTAAATACCATTCTGGATTGTAGGCATAGTCCAGAAGGGTTTTTCAATAACCGTTCTGGAATGTCCGCAGTCAAGAACGGTAATTGCATACCGTTCTGGAAAATCGTCTATCCAGAACGGTAATTTCAAAAACCGTTCTGGAAACTCTAGTACAGAACAGTATTTTAAATACCCTTCTAAATGCACCAGGATGTTCTGTTCTAGAATGCAGTTTCTGCACTAGTGAGTGTTGCTCAACATTATATCATGGCACTGATATATAAAAACCAGCACATTAGTGCAAAAATTAATACATTATAATAAAAAATCAATATATCATAGTACCAATTTTTTTAGCACGAGTCAGAGATTTATGAAAAATTAATACATTTAACTAAAAAATTAATATATCACAGTACAAAAATCGATATATCGTGATAACGTATCAGATGACCTAACGGGTTACAACCTATTAATCTGACCTAACACAATTTATTGCCTTATTTATATATTGATCAGTATCATTGAGGTTTAAAACTCTTGCACAGGTCAGAAATCTTATCACGTAAGCAGCCAAATTAAGCCTGAGTTTTTAATAACTAAATAAAGTTATTTAAGATTTTAGAACTAATTATAAGGTTGTGTATCTTAAACCTCTCACGATTACAAAAATGGCGCTCCAATTAATTAAATTAAACACACACATAAACTGAACAATTTCTTAATCCGTCCTCATAATAATATATTAAAAAAATTGAGTCTAATTCCACAAACGAGCTTTTACTCATCTGGGTATATCATTCAATACAGTTTCATAAGAAAAAACCAACTGCTTAATCATTATCTCTCGCTTCTCTCTCTTCATCCTCTTCGTTCTGGCCAACTCATCAATCTCCTTCTCCAGTTCCTCCGTCTTCTGGCTCTCCAGTTTCTGTACCAACATTTTCTCCTGCTTCGTAAGTTGCTCTATCTCTTTTTCCAGTCTCTCCAGTTTCCAGACCTCCCTATCCAGGATCTCCAGCTCCTCTCTCTTCCTTCTCTCCGGCTCCTCTCTCTTATTCCTCTCCAGCACTTGCTCTATCGTCTTTATCTCCATTATTTCCTCTCTCTTCTTCCTCTCCACTTCCTCTCTCTTCTTTCTCGCCAGTTCCTCTCTCCTCTCCATCTTCTCTTCTTTCTTCGCGTTCCAGTTCACCCGACCCTCCTCTTTAATCCTCTTCTCCTCTTCATCTTTTGAAACAAGAAAATAAAATCATATTTAACAATTTATATATATAATATATATTTGCTAAAAGATAATTTAAAAACCTGTTTTCTCCTTATTCTTCTTATTCTTCTTTGTACTCTTATGAGCCCATCTCAGGGTACTAGGAACATCTGTTTGCGCGGGGATGAATTTTGGTTGGGTTTTGATCTCTCCATAATTGCGCAATAAAGAACCGCGACCAATCAGATGACAAGACGAGTAAGAAGTAAAGGACCTTATGCGTATATTACCATTGGGTGACAGTAGCTTGGGAGCACATCGGATCACCGTGGATGAAACCACTCCGAAAATACGGTAAGGCATTGTCAAGGACAGTAGAAACGTGGGGGAGAAGAAAGGTCTTTGACCATCTATATATATTAGCGTGAACCCATAAATACTTGGGTTATACCGAATTCTTAATTAATACCTTTAAAAAAAAGGGCACATTGACCTACCTCATCAGTTACACACTAAGTTGCACGGACACGGGACACGACACGACACAACTCAAACACGAGGACATGCTTATTTTTAAAAATATAGGACACGATACGGTTCGAACACGTTTATAATATAAATAATTATTAATATAATTATTTTCTATAAATATTAAATTATAATAATTTTTATTTCTAATAAATCATCTAAAATAATTACAAACTCATTCACAATAATTTATAAAACCTCAAATAAAATAAAAAAATGATATTAAATTAAAAAATTAAAAAAAAAAATAAAATTTTGAAAAAAAAATAAAAAAAAAATGAAAAAACGTATCGGGGCCGTGTCCCCTATGCCCCGCCGTGTCCGCGCCGTGTTCCCTGTAAAAAATTCAAAAAACAAAAATAAAAAAAATAGGACACACGTCCGACACGTGTTGGGCGCGTGTCCGCGTCCCCGGAGTGTCCGAATCGACCCGGGGATCAAAAACGAAGTGTCCGTGCATCATAGGTTACACACAATAAATAAGACTGATACCTTGAAGATCATAAGAACCCACTGTTATTTTTTGTCCCAAAAGTTTCAAAATAATAAATAAAAGAATATATGTTGAGACCATAGTGTGCAAAATAAGTTTTTCAGTTGTGTTACGGACTCAATCTACCAAAGTTAGAAAAAATTTGTTATATGGCAAGCCAACCTCTCAATTAAATGAAGACAAATACTTGTGTTAGGTCAGATTGACGGTCGATATTATAATGAATTGGTTTTTGTATTATGATGTATTGTGTTGAGAATTTATTTTTGACAATAATTTCTTTTTTAGTTATTTGTATTTTTTGGGCACAAAATAAATTAGGACTCTAGATTTTATTTTCTAAATTGTGTCTAAAACTTTATTTAGTTTCCTAAATTATGTTTAGAATTTGTTTTACTTGTTTACCAAGTTTAGGATTCTAGGATTATCTACTTAAGACAAGGGAAGACAAAAACTTGAAGACACTTTTTGACGCACGGGATTTACGAAGGAGCAGGTCGACGCAAACAGCAAGGAACAACACAAGCAGCTACTTACTTGAAGCCATTGTCGAGATCAAGAAGGCCTTCGAAGTTGCGTGACCAACGGAGAAGATCATTCTTCACGGCGACAAGTATTTTAGTATCATAATTTGATACTATAGTTTTCACATATTACTTCATATCTTTTTGTATTGATCTTGAACAAGGAAAAATAATATAGTTTTTGGGTTTGTACACCTAAGTTCACAAGTAATTTTACTTGTGACTGAATCTAAATTGTTGTGTTTATCTTTTATATTTCCGCTTCTTATTTTTGTTAACCTCTGGTTGATATTAGTTTCGGTGATTGTAACATCGAAAACAACATCAGTTACTGATACTTATTTTCAAAACCTTATACCTTCAAATTAACAATTGGCATCTAGAGCGGGTTACTTAACTTACTAAGTACTGATCCTTATTTGTTTAGGTGCTATAGATGCTCAAGGTGATCCAAGGCCTCCGATCTTCAACGGAGATAACTACTCTCTCTGGAAAAAGAGGATGCGGTGACATATAAAAAATATCGACGAACATGCGTGGAGAACCATCTTGGTTGGATGGGAAAGACCTCGTGTTACTAATGGTGAGGGTGACACCATCGACAAGAAAAAGAAATAGATTGGACTGCTGATGAAGTAGTCACTTCAAACTGGAATTCCAAGTGCATCAACATCCTCTGTGGATATGTTGACACAAATTACTACAGAGTTATCAAGAAGTGTGAATCAGCAAAGGATGCGTGGGACGCATTACAAAGGGTTTGTGAAGGAACCTAGAGAGTGAAGAGATCAAAACTAAGAATGCTGACATCTACCTTTGAGGCAATGAGGATGGATGAAAAGGAGTCCATCATGGACTATGCCATGAGCCTCTCGGATATTGCAAACGAGTGCGGAGAGTTTGGTGAACCAGTAACAAAATCACGTCTTGTGGGAAAGCTATTAAGACCCATCTCAAAGAAATTCAGTATTAAGGTGGTTGCCATAGAAGAATCCAAGGACACTGATGACCTAGAGTTCAATGCTTTAGTTGGCTCACTAAAGACATTTGAGATGGAACATCTTGTCTCCAACTCAAAAGAGAAGAATGTTGCTTTCTCCTCCGATGTTAACTCCAATAACGATGATGAAGATGATGAGGATTTTGATTTGAAAGGGTTTCTGAAAAAGATAGAAACCACCACTCTTAAGGAAGAAGAAGTATCCTATGTAACTCAACGCTTTAATAACTTCTTAAAGAAGAAAAATAACATTGGAGGATCAAGTACAAAGATCAAGCCACAGGTCCCTACACCAAAGTTTTCTGGGCGTACTCTCTCCAGATCCCAGTCTCCGCCTTCTGTGTCCAGTGAATCCAGCTCCCCAAAGCCACTCGGTGAAGTTCAATATCATGAATGAAAAGGTTGGGTACACTACAAAAATGAATGTGCGAGCACTCTCAGGAAGAAGAGCATGATTGCTACATAGTACACTAAATATGACAATGATTCTGACTCGCCTGAACCTGTTTCAAATTATCCCCTACTGTTATTCCAGTTTTTTTACCGTATCCCCAAAAAGATGATGGTTCTTATTTTTAATTTGAACTAATGGTTGTTCCTGACGGTTTAAGCATGTCCGGAATGACAAACACAACCACGCTTGGACATATTGAACCAACTATGCCTTCTATTAGATCAAATACGATTTTTGTAACTACTTATAGAACTAATTATGGTTCTTGAATGATTTATAGTATGCAAAATACTTCTATGCCCTATGCTTTCTCTCTTGCGGTACTATGCTCTTTGGTTCCCTCATACCTTCTTGTGGCTCTACTCATAATGAACGGTCTGAGAAACTTAATGGGATTTCTTTTAAAGCATGGATGCAAAAGTTGATGTTTTTATTTAACCACTTTGAGATTGTTTTGGTATTTAAAGGAGAATGCTCATATTGTGGTTGAGGACGATACAAGTTTTGATCTTTGGGCTGCCATTGATACTTAGACACAAGGGGGCGACCTATAAAGATTATATCCTGAATGGATCGGATAATGCGTTGTACGGTGTGTATGGATCGATCAAGAGTAATAACTAAGAATTGTATATTTATTTGGGCAACAAGTATAATATCGATGAAACCAACACTAAGAAGTTAATTGTCAGACGTTTCTTTGTCTATGTTGTGGTTGATTTAAAACAGTGACGAGTCAATTCCAAGATCTGCAATTGATTTTTTAGAGAATTAAATATGAAGGTATGCATATTTGTGAAACTTTCCAAGTGTATGATGATATGGTAAATAACGTTGGCACCGTTAGACTAGCTTGGCTAAATTGAAGCCTTTTTTAAGCTAACATTCCCCAGCCCGAACAATCTTAGTAATATCAACTTGGCCGAATAATTGGTGAGCTATGACTGGCGAATGGACGTCCCGGTGCATAAGCTATGTGCCCAACAAATGTTAAGTCTCAAAGTTGAAACTCATGAGTCCTTAAGGAAAGATATCTCCATTTGGTATGAAGAGACATAGTTTCTTTTTTATGAAAAAAAGGATTCATTACTTGTGATCAAGTCTTTTGCTTCTCATAAATAGGGAATGCGACTCTTATTTTAAACCTAAATGCTTTTACATACTTTATACACACATATAGATCTATACCCTTTCTAACTTGAGCATTGGAGTATATACACCAGGAGCACCCCGGTGCTTTATTTTGTAGGTTGACCGAGCTTAAGAGGAGATCTAATCCAGCAGTTCGACCTGATTTTTGGAAACATCAAGTGGCATTAT
The DNA here is from genome assembly GCA_014905375.1 of Phtheirospermum japonicum. Taxonomy (NCBI): domain Eukaryota; kingdom Viridiplantae; phylum Streptophyta; class Magnoliopsida; order Lamiales; family Orobanchaceae; genus Phtheirospermum; species Phtheirospermum japonicum. Next base: position 1,201,347 of record BMAC01000255.1, on the reverse strand, counting down.
CTATGGGGTGTATAGTTGCATCGTGGAATTAAGGTGAGACATAGAAGACAACCTTTCTTCTACTTTTTTGGAGTTATAGATCGAAACCAAAAAATCAAAGAAATCTTAGGAAAGATGCGGTGGAAAAATCAAAGAACACCAAAGGTGATTCTATCCTAGAGAAGCAAGTGTTAATTAGCACCAGAGAAAGAAAAGTATACGAATGATACTTTAGAAGAAGATAGTTAAACGGAGGGAGGTAACAATGTAGGCGAGATTGATGATCTTGACGGATAAAAAGATGAAGTGACAAACACCCCTATGAGGGGAGGAATTCACATTCACTGGGGAGAATTTCACTCATCTAATGGCAGTAGCCATCATCACATCAAAAGGAAAACCGACCAATATTTGGCGGTAACACTGGAACAAAAGAAAAGATACTAGAGAAATAAAGGAGGCACTAAAAATAATAAGGACAACTAAAGGAGGAGACAAAAAGCTTCTTACTAGCCACATAAAATCTCTCCTCCCGAGCTATAGATCAATCGCTTGCACAGACACAAAAAGAGATGGCCCATATGAAGGATATGCTAGTAGAAAATCATGCCATAAGGAGAAAGGGCCACCACTTCTCCCATAATATATTACACGCAAAAATATAAAGGGGGTTGAAAGATTTAAATTTTGACTATGCCGGTTAGACGGGCACAAATAAGCACTTCACACTATTTAATAACCTAACCATGCTCATTGGTTATAATGTTGCATCTCGGTGCCGAGAATTCTTAGATATGTTGATAGATTCAACACATGATTATTATCACTAGCTTCCCCAATGATCATCATAAGTTTATATACATTTAGAGAAGCATCCAAAAGCACACATCCTTCGTAACAAGGCACAATAGAAGAACTTCATGTCCTTGTTTCATGTTTGGCAAAAACCCGGGGAGTTACTGAGGGATTATGTCACAAGGTTCACCAAGATCAGTTTAGAGGTACCTAATGCGACAGATATAATCAAAGATAGTGTCATTGCTCACAAATTATGTTCGGTCCCCTTAAAGACCTCACTTGTAAAAAATATTATCAAGACTTTCTCAGATGTACTCCCTAAATCCAATAAGTATATCCATATTGAGGAAGTGGAAGAGGATCTCATAGGAAAGGGAAGTGATGCAGAGGATAGAGCACAAAGAAAAAGGATGAGTATAAAAAGTTTGAGATTTTATATCCACAACGGATCAAAAATAGGGATGAGAGAGGGTTGGATAGGGCTCTGTGTGAGACTAGGTTTAACACATATAAACCTCTCAGGTTTAGACATGAGAAGTTGTTTGAAATAATGGAAATATAGATAAGAACTACACCAAGTTGCCTAAAAATTACAAAGATGGATCGAGCAACCCCAAGAATAAATACTTTATTTGTTTCACAATGATTACGACTATACCACCGAGGCTTGTATACACATGAAGGATGATATTGAGCAGTTTATTCGAGCTGGGCATCTAAAAATTTTATGTAGTAGGATAAGGATCTCGATCGAGGACGCAAACGTGATGTCCTCAAAGAGGAGGGGGGTCAAGGGGAGAAGCAGGGTTTGTAAGAAGAATGGAGGCAAGGGGCAGCTCCCCCACCTTAGAGGTGTATAATATAGATGATCTATGGCGGGCCCAAAGATAGAAATTGACATTATCTAAAGTTCCACTTACAAGAGATTAAGTCGGGGAGGCTGCGTGTTCAACATGTGCACACATAAGTAGTGATCCCATTGTATAATTTGTCCCTGGTGACACTACAAGAAATCACATGTTTTGTGACGATTTTGTTTCTCCACGCATAAAATTTTGTCGTAATATGCTTATCAATAGTGACGAATTTTAATTTTGTCACTTAAGAATACATTTTGATGATAATAAGTCATTATCAATCTTGTTTTTCGTCACTAATTCACATTTTTGATGACGATTAAATAGAATTTGTCACAATAATGGAATGACGAAAAAAAATGGGTAGGAAAGAACCTTTCAGCGATAAATTAGTAATAAATGGTGACGACATTTAGTGTCACAATAAGTTTTTTTTCGTGACAACACTATATTTTATAATTATCTTTTCCATGATAAATGGTGATGACATCCAGTGTCACAATAAGTTAATTTTCATGACAACACCATATTTTATCACTGTTTCAAGAAAAATAGTGACAACATTATTTTGACACTAAAGTCTTATTTAGTGATGACAAATATGAATTTCTCATTCACATCAAGATTTAGGATGTGACATTTTCAATAACAACTTGATAATAATTAATGATGACATTTGGTATCACTACATTTTTTTTGTAAATATTATTCAACTTATTATTTATCATTACATATTTATTTTTTTAAGTTTATTTAACTAACTCTATAGTTTTTAATGACTATATTATTATTATATAATATTTGTAACGCCCCAAACAAAATACTAGCTTAATAGTAATATAAATAAATAAACAAATAAACAAACTCTCACCTTTTGTTGTTAAAACTTGTTGTATTGGTAGACTTAATACAACTATTTTTTACACAAACAAAAACCAAATTGATAAGAGGTAATCCTAGCCAACGAGTTACTCTTCACCGGAAGGATCAAGATCAGGGTCACTCTCATAACGTCAATATCTGGAGAGTTGGGTTTTAAAATAAAAGAGAGCATGAGCTAAAAGAGCTTATTGAGGGAAAGCAAATGAAAATGCAAATCTTCTTTTAAAATATAAATTGACAAGAGTTTAGAAAATAATTTTCATAAAATAATCAATGCAATTGGTGTGCAAAACTATTTTCATGCGTGTAACAAAACTTTAGTCAACAACAAACACACGATTCAATCAAATTATGACTTCAGTATTTTAACCAAAATTAAAATATTTTAGAAAGACTAAACAATAGATTTTCACAAAATTTAACCAATTATCGTATTTAAAATACACAAGTAATACTGACTTATTTTCGAAAAATTAATTGAAACAGTTAACAGTTGAATAGATAGGAAAATCTGTCTCGTTCTAAAATAGTCAGTCCGATTAGTGACTGTCCGGGTACGGAACTCTAGAGGTGACTCCTACGCGTAGCACATAGGCACCGAAGGACTCTAGAGGTTGCTCCCACGCGTAGCACTTAGCTTCCGAGCCAGATTAACTCACATAAATGTAGAATCGATGTCGATCAAACATCAACTCAAACATTTCTACTCAACATGAAAGATGACACTCCAATCGATAACAATAGACAGTAACAATCGATAACAGACAATAACAGTTGACAGTCTGATAAGTCGAAAAGTTGGGCTACCAAATATAGAGGGCACTAACCTCAAAATAGAGATCAGCGACCTGAGACTGCTTCTGAATACATCACAACGACCTGCCAAATCCTCCGTGAATCTCCTGGCGACCTCCCTGATCCTGCAAAACAGCGCCTCAAACGGGACGGATTTCGAGCCCGTTAAGGCCCTCCGACGCTTAAGTTAATAAGCGAAATCAACACTCAACTCTTCTTTCCAATAAACAATAATATGATAAGCGATATCGACTTAGAAAAATAATGAGAGGCATACGCCTCCTTTTATAGAGATAGGGGAAGTGCCTCCCAATCTAGGGTTACCTTCTATAACCGTAATTCCATTCATATCACAACTCTACAACCAACTCATAATTGGGACTCTCCCCGCATGGTAAGTCCCCATATATAACAAATCTCTTTAACACAACAGGCCTGGGCCCTTTACACAGCCCACCGAAAACCACATAAATTACTTACTTTAAACCCACAGGCTTAATCATTCATAAAGCCCACAACCGAGCTCAAATACACAACTCAAACCATAAGAGATCGCGACCCTATATGAGAACTCATCCCCATACTACAGGTCGCTATCCTATGCATACCAGCTCGGTCACTCCACAAAGACACAACACAGCTCGATCATCTCCCAGGAGGAACACCCTCTCCCCGAAATGAGGTCGCTTACCACAAATAACCTTATACATCAAATAATATCATAAATGGACATTTTGGTCCGCATCAGCTAGTCCCCCATGCTCTAACTGATTAAGGTACGAAATCAGATAGGACATATAAAATAAAATCAAACAAGCACAACCTTTAAAGATAACAGTGAGACACATACACATAAACAATCATGCCTTACCACATGTCAAAATCACACAGCTCGACTAACCGAGCTATAACACCAATCAACTTACTATCAAATATACCTGCGACCTCCAGAATATCAGCTCGCAGAGTTCACCCATTATTATAAAATGATTATCCCACCAGAAACGACCTGTGATTCCCCCAGTCCAAGTCCCCAATTATTACAACACATAATTGTTATTCTCCGACCCGAGCTAACACTCAGATTTAATAATTTCAAAAGCACCATCATGAATAGCCCCAAAGTCAAAGCACGCCTTTCTCTCTCTGTCCCATCTCTTTTAAGCCTCATTAAATGCAACCTGCCACTATATCGGACACGCGTCACCTCCACATTTTCTCGGAGTATAATAAACCCAGTGGGCCCAAAATAAATGGCCCAAAACATTCCTGATAGCCCTAATTATTCCCCGCTCCTACCTGTCCCATCAGCTTTCCGCCGCCCAACACAAAAACCCTTCGTCTTTCCTCATTTCTTCTCCATCCGAAATACATCGCCATACTCGCTCTGCAACAAATCTCATACTCCCCGAAATCTCCCAAAACACATCAACAAATTCAAAACCCGTCGCCGACCTCCAGGATACTAAAAAATGGGTAAGTCTCCAATCCTTCTTCTAATAATAGATTTTGATTTGCACAAGTAGCGCATATGTACATCGTATCTGATTAGTTGCTGAATTGCTGTGTTTTATATTGTCTTTCTCTGTATGCTTGGATTTATGATGAATATAGCATCCTTTGATCCCAATTCCCAAAACTCATCTCTAACACCTGACTCCAACCCTAGAGAAAACCCTTACATCCTCCAAAGGAGACGTACTTAGCCCCCCATCTCCCGTCTCCAGTCCCCGCGATGAGACAGAGGGTGAAACCCTCCCTGAAACCACTTCTCCCACCCTCTTAAATTTAGAAAATGTTCCAGAGGGCATTCCTTTACGTCGAACCACCGCTCCCTCTCCTTGCGAGCATTTTCTTGAAAATCCTGTAACCATAGCTCGCTCCTTAGAGGCCAGCGACCTACCTCCCTCATCTCTTTCAACGAGATCAATCAAGGATAACTATTGGCTACACCCTGAACCAGAGGTTTTAGAATTCTTTCAACGAACAATCAACCTACCTGAGACGGCCCAGATGGTCCTACCTGACATACTTCATTTGGAACCTTCGACCATCACCCAATCACATAACTCTGTATGACGAGCTGCTCAGGGCGGGGTTTAGGTTCCCCCCGCATCAATTTTACATTGACATCTCACTCTCGTACAAAATCCCTCTTTTACAATTAACCCCCAACTCTATGAAATATTTGGCGGGTTATATTATACTATGTAAATATTACAACATTCAGCCCGACCCTGACTTTTTTCATTTTTGCTTTCAAATAAAATATCAGAGTCACTCCTTCTACCTCGCTACCCATACCGGTAAAGCCCGCTTTCTAGTAAATCCTTCCAATAAAGTTCTTGATTGGAAAAAGAATTTCTTTTTTATTCACAACACTGAAGATTGGCCTTTCATAACCGAGCTACTAGATCATACCCCAAAACAATCCAATCCTCCCAGCCTTAAGCATTCCCCTATTATATATAAGAAATACTCCAACCAGCTCGCAGCATGGAGCAAGCGCCCATTGGACGTGGTGCTGCTCACCAGCAAGTCCAGAATTTTCTGATACGTGGGCATTGACTCTCGCCCCCTCGACTCGGACCTTGCATTAACTCGATCAGATTTTGGTAGGTCTCCTGCATTATAGATGCTACACTAATCCCTTAACAATTAATATTCCACACTAACACCTCATTCTTATTCACAGATGCCTTTTGCGAAGCTTGCGTTTCCTCGAGCTCGGTGGAAATTGTGACACAGACCGAGCAACAACCTGAGATCACCTCAGCGCCCCCACCGTCAATTGGCGTAGACGAAATCCTGAATGAGGCATTCGGAGCAGAAACAAACCCCGAAGCCGAAGACGAGCTCGAAGAGAACCAACTAATCAAAAAGACTTCCAAGGGGAAACGACCCATCCGAACTGCTACTAGGCGACCTGAATCCCCCACTCCAAAACGAAGGCGACTCCGCAAGACCTTTGGTGGTGCTACTTCCAGCTCGCCGAGCCTAGAAAAGGATTTGGCCAAATGCGAGGATGCAGCTGCCATAAGGGTACTTCTCCAAGAACGCGCTCGGACCCAGGTATACTCGCCATCCTACTTTGACTTCCAAAACCACCCAATAACATAAGTATTAATCTTACACCCTGCCTATGTTTGTTGCAAACAGCTACACACCTTATTCTCCACGGTGGCTGTCCAACTCGCAGCTCGAGCTGAAGACAATGAGTTGCAAAAATCCTGCGAGGAGCTGACTGCCCAAACCGAACAACAAACAAAATAGCTCTCCCTGACGCAGGGCAAACTGGACGAAACTCGCAAACATCTAAATGCAAGCGAGGAGGAGAACGGTCTCCTAAAAAGTCAAGTGGCCAACCTGAAGGATGAGACAACTCGCATGGCCAATGAACTTCGAGAGCAAGTCAATAAACTTTTTGAGATCGTGCGGACCAGAGAAGAACAAATCCAGGCAGCGCGTGAGCAGGGCGTCAACGAAGGTCACAAGCAAGGCGTTGTTGAGGGTTGTCGGACTTTCTTATTGAGCGAGGTGGGCCAAAAATTCATTAGGTTGTATCGAGAGGATCTAATCAAATCCTTCAGGAAGTCAACATTGTTCCTTGGCAAAATGACTGTGGGGAGCAGAGAATGGGTTCGCAATACCATAAAGATAGTCAAGGAGCAGCTCGCGGTCAAGAACGTCGCCTACGACCCGCATGTGAAGGCAATCGTCGACCAGATGACCCCTTTCAGCACCTGGAAAGGCATTTGGAAGCAGCCCGTGACTGCGAAATGGTGGTTAGCCTGCCAAGGCCGAGCCATCCTTTCTGCTAATCTCTCGACTGAGCTAGACGCGCCTCCTGAAGACACACTTGCTGCTGAACCGAGCTCAACAAATCCTTTACCTTTAGTTTATGAGAAAACTGTTTAAGAAAACTGTATAATCACTCTATTATCCCTGCAAACATATCTCTATTTCATTCGGTATATGTACAACTTAATTCCCAAGCACTTGCAAACCTGCACTTTAAAATTCATACAGAGCTGCCAACACACCAAACTAATATAGTTTGCACGAGATCATATCTAATCATAACTCATCTCAAGAAATCGCAAGAACAATAAAATCACATTGCGCAACAATCCAATCATTCAAAACATACTAACATTTATTCAGTTAAAAACACGTACGTCGAGCACATAGCTCGCATAAGACATTTATTCAGAAAACAGGTAAGCCAAACATCACAACCACGCAACCATAAAGAACAAGATAGCTCTCAAAACTTTATTCATTATGTTACTCAAATTTCCAAACATCGTGCGGGAGAAGTGCCCTCCGGTCCAGAGTTACCTTCTCCCGCCACAAAAGCACAACTTTAAAACACAACTCTTCATAACTAGCTCGCCTGGTCAAGAGAAGTGTCCTCCAGTCCAGAGTTACCTTCTCTCGCCCTAAAAACACAACACTTGCCACAAACAAAAACTATCCACAAGGTCGCTTGGTCGGGAGAAGTGCCCTCCGGTCATGAGTTACCTTCTCCCGCCACAAAAACACAACACGTACCACAAACACAAACTTTCCACATCTCTTCCATAAGAACTTTCTACAGGAGAAGTGCCCTCCGATCCAGAGTCACCTTCTCCCGCAGTCCACTTTCTACGCGTAATACTTTTTCAAGTGACACACATTCCAGCTATGTGGCAAGATCTTCCCAGCTGCATCTTCAAGTATATATGCTCCTCCTCTCAACACCTTTATCACCTTAAATAGCCCCACCCAGTTCGATTCTAATTTCTTAGTCATCTTTAATGCGTCAGCCCTCTTCCACACCAGATCGCCGACCTGAAAACAGCGATGTTTAACCCGCTTATTAAAAGCAGTTTGTACTCTCTGTTTATAGTGTTCAACCTGAGCTACAGCTTTCTCTCTTATCTCATCAATTGTCTCAATCGCCCCTCGAGCCAATCTCTCGTTCTCTTCCACATTAAAAGTTATCAGACGTTGAGAACCTCCAACTATCTCTGCTGGAATGACCGCATCCATTCCATAAACCAAGCTAAACAGTGACTCTCCCGTGGTAGTTCGGGGAGTCATTCAGTAAGCCCATAGGACCGACGCGAGCTCTTCCTCCCAAAGACCGCTTGTTTTATCTAATCGCAGCTTAAGTCCCTGCACAATTATTCGATTAGTAACTTCCACTTGTCCATTGGTCTGCGGGTGCGCCACAGAAGCAAATCGTTGCTTCATCCCCATCTCTTTGCACCACCTCTGCATATTTCTGCCATTAAACTTAGTCCTATTATTCGACACTAAGACTCGCGGTACTCCAAACCTGCAAAATATGTTATCAAAGATAAAATCTATTATGTGCTGCTCGCTTATCCCTGTAACTGCTTCAGCCTCCACCCACTTTGTAAAGTAATCAATCGCCACCACTAAGTACTCTTTGTTGCTCGGGGTCTTTGGAAAAGGACCCACAAGATCAATTCCCCACTGCGCAAATGGACATGACGATCTCATAACCATCATCTCCTCAGCCGGTGTATGAATAACCGGAGCATGCATTTGACACTTCTTGCACATTCGAACTAACTCGCTAGCCATAGTTTTCATCCCGGGCCAAAAGACACCAGCTCACAGCGTTATGCCCAATAATGCCTTTCCCTTAGCATGATCGCCACAATACCCCTCATGTATTTCTTTCAATACTTCCTCTCCTCGCTCTATAGCTAAACACTTCAGAAAAGGTCCAAAGCTTGACCTTTGTACAGTTCTTCGTGTATTACACAAAAGCGAGCTGCTACTCTGGCCTCCTTTGTTGTAAGTCTCTCTGCACCTTCTTTCGCCTTAACCAAAACACCCCAAATAGGAGTACGCCAATCATCTTTGACTTCAAGTTCTATAACCTCTTTACCCTTTTCCACGCTACTGTGCTCCAGCTCCATCAATGTAATTGTCCGAGTATCACAAGTCCCTAGGGCTTATGATATTCGAGCGAGGTGATCGACACGGGTATTCTCAGCTCGCGGTAAATGTTCCACCTTTGAATTTGTCAAAACGCGTTACCTCTTCGCGTAATTTATTTAAATACACCGCCATCTGTTCCTCCTTAGCTTCGAAAGATCCACAAAACTGACAAGCTACCAGCTGGGAGTCGGTATACGCCCACAACTTTCGTGCCCCCAGATCGCCCACCATCTTGATACCTTGCAACACAGCTTCATACTCTATCTCATTATTGGATGCTTTAAATCCTAACTTGATTGCAAACTCCAGGCTCTCCCCCTCCGGGCTGGTCAACACAATACCCAGCCCTGCTCCCGATGCCACAGTTGAACCATCTGTATATAAGGTCCATGCTTTCACCTCCTTATCCTCGTCAGCTGGTTTCGCCATCTCTTGTAAAAAATCTGCTAACACTTGGGCCTTAATAGCCACCCTTGGGTTCGCTATAATCGTACGGGGCCTACGCAGCGGATTTTAAAATTTTTCGATTAAATAAAACAATATATATATTAAACCCCGCAGATTTCGTTAGCGATTTTAACGATCGTCATTTTCATTATTATGTATCGAATACAAATTATGATTCTTTAAAATAAATAAATTAATACCTCTCAATTAATTTCCTCAAGCGACGATTGAGAGGGAATCAATTCCCGACTAAGTGGCTAACACTAAAACTTCTCGCCATAGAGATCTAAGCGTATCCCCTCTAATTGAGTCCACCTTTTAATTGCGACACCGGAAAAATTCTTCGCTAGTAGAATCGTTCCGTTCTCAAATTAATTAAAGGAATAACAATTAATCCAACAATCAACAATTGATTGGAGATTAATTATTGTAGATAAAAATTATTAATTAATTTTTATCTACAAATTGAAGACTTAAATAAAATATAAAAGAAATAATCTTCACTGTTTTTCGGGCGTTTGCAGCTTGTTGTTTTAAAAAGTTTTCAAAAAACCTTTCGCACCCTTTTTTTCTTTCTTTTGAAAAGGACAGCTGCACCTCTTGTTTTGAAAAGGAGGTCACATTTTTGGTTTCTTCAAAGAAAAAACATACATTCACGGCTCCATACTTTTCTTTATATATATATATATATATATATATATATATATATTAGGTTAATTAAGTTAAGAATATATTTAATCTTAATTAATTAATTGATCAAATAATTAAGAAAAGAATTCTTCCTCAAATCATCTGTGTCCTTTTAAAACAAAGATTATGACTTGATCCCAATTACCTTTTATTTAAATATTTATATTATATACAAATATATAATATAAACTATTTTAATTTTAAAGTCTTCAATTATTCTAGCGGACTTCTACAATTAGGACCTACTAGAAAATTACATGGACTTGGATTTAGAATCCAACTAATTAATTAATCCAACTAATTAATTAATTCAATTAATTAATTAATCCCATGAATTTAAATTAATCAATCCAATTGACTAATTTAATATATTCCTTTAATTGAGATTTCTAATCAAATTAGATTTGATTATATAATCAAATTATATAATTAAGTGTTCAATCAAACAATTGAATTAAATTAAAATCTCATTTAATTAATCCAAATTAATCAATTATTCCAACCATTGGAGCTATCAATTTTGAAATGTCAACAACCAAAATTATGTGTGACCCTTTTAGGTTCACGACTAACAACCAGCAGTAGGCTTATAAATTTTATAAGTTTATAAATAATAATTTATTATATTAATTAATCTAATTAATTAATTCTCTTGAAATTAACTCTTTAATTTCAAGAACCTACAAATCATGACAACATCTAGCAAGTAGCATGATTACCCAGTGTTAGGTGAAATAGCGAGTAAACCTATTTCAATTGCAAGTCCATGCATGTACGATCCTTTCGACAACTAGTTTCCCGATTAAATCTTGGGCATGGATTTATAAGTCGAAACCCAATTGATTTAATAACTGTGATTTCATTTCAAGTTTAAGTAATTCATTTATGAATCAATATTCATCGTGCCCTGGCCAAGGTCTTTGAATCACAAACTATGAAAATTCACAGGATACTCTCTTATCCATAGACAAGTTTCGAATTCTATGTTGGCTACAGACAAACCTCAATGCACATCGATACAATACCCAAAATACCCTTTTTACGATTGTCAATCATCAAAAGGTAAATCTAAGTATTGCATGATGTGCACAAGGTTACCATCGTACCTCAAGTCAAAGGATTAATCATGTATTATTGCAATATGAAAATTCTTATTCGACAGACAAATCTTCCAGTTAAGAATTTCCATCGGGTCATGTTCAATGAACTTGTTCTCTAACAAGCACCCACATATATGCACTCGCGTCACAACGCTGATGTTAATGGAATGCAACATCCTTTTCTTACAAGCATGCATCATATACGCAAGTCTTACCAGGCTATTCAATGTCCTATCTCGGAAAGCCCATTGACTTGGAACAAGTTTAAGACCGAACCTTAGAGACATTTTCCATGATTGCCATCGTATGCGCAACCATATCCCATAGTTTAAATTGGTCTAAGGACTTTATCATATGTGCAATTATAATAAAAGTGAAAACATAAGATAAAGTAAGTTGCCTTTATTAATATAATTCTAATAAAATCATTATACAAGTAGAATGAAATCCAATCTAATTGGAACGTCGGGCACTCTACTCTAACAATCTCCCACTTGCCCTAGTGCCAATTGCCCATGTATTTTAGGCCCATCTTCTCAAGATGCCCGTCAAATACTTTTTGTGCTAAGGGCTTAGTCATAGGGTCTGCTACATTTTCTGCCGAAGCGACTCGATCCACAACGACGTCGCCTCTACCAAKGATCTCTCTCACCAGGTGGTATCGTCTCAAGATGTGTTTGGATCTTGGATGAGATCTCAGTTCTTTTGCTTGCGCTATAGCCCCGTTGTTGTCACAATAAACTATTGTTGGATCAACAGCGGACGGAACTACATCCAACTCTTGGATAATGTTCCGCATCCAAACAGCCTCTTTTGCTGCATCTGATGCAGCAATATATTCAGCCTCTGTAACAGAGTCTGCAGTCGTCTCTTGTTTGGAACTTTTCCAACTGACTGCTCCTCCATTCAAGATGAATATATATCCAGACATTAACTTTGAGTCATCTACATCGAATTGAAAACTAAAGTCAGTGTATCCCTCTAGTTTCATTTCTCCATTGCCGTATATCAAGAATATATCCTTAGTTCTTCTCAAGTACTTAGGATCTTCTTAACGGCGTTCCAGTGTTCAAAACCTGGATTCGACTGATATCTGCTTGTGACACTCACAGCATGTGCGACATCAGGTCTAGTACATAGCATTGCATATATAATGCTCCCAATCGCGGATGCATAAGGTACACGAGCCATCTTTCCTCTTTCTTCTGGTGTCTTTGGAGACATAGACCTAGAAAGTGGATCACTGCTCATTGGGAGGTATCCACGTTTGGATTCCTCCATGCTAAACCTTTTTAGCACTTTGTCTATGTACATGGACTGGGATAGTCCGATCATCTTTCGTGATCTATCTCGATAGATCTTTATCCCAAGGATAAAAGATGCCTCTCCCAAGTCCTTCATGGAGAACTGCTTAGATAACCAAGTTCTTGTTGATTGCAACATCCCTACATCATTCCCAATGAGTAGAATGTCATTAACATAGAGTACAACAAAATTAACTGCCCTCCCACTAACCTTCTTATAGACACATGGTTCATCCGGATTCTTATGAAAATCAAACATTTTGATTGTTTCATCAAATCGGATGTTCCAACTCCTCGAAGCATGTTTGAGACCATAAATGGATCTCTGGAGTTTGCAAACCTGTTGCTCACTCCCACTGGATATAAAGCCCTCTGGCTGCTTCATATATATCTCTTCCTTAATATTTCCATTAAGGAAGGCAGTCTTCACATCCATTTGCCATATCTCGTAGTCATAATACGCAGCTATGGCTAACAGGATCCGAATGTACTTAAGTATCACTACTGGTGAAAAGGTTTCCTCATAATCAATGCCTTGCTTCTGAGTATAACCTTTTGCAACCAAACGTGCTTTAAAGGTACTTACCTCTCCATCTACTCCAAGCTTCTACTTGTAGACCTATTTGCAGCAAATGGGAACAATTCCATGTGGTGGGTCCACCAAGGTCCATACCTTGTTGGAGTACATGGAGTCCATTTCGGACTGCATTGCTTCTTGCCATTTTTTTGAGTCAATGTCAGACATTGCCTCTTCATATCTTCTTGGATCACTATTCAGAAGGAGTCCCTCTTCTTTGTTCTCTAACAAAAGGTTTCATCCTCTCAGGAGCCCTTGAAACCCTTACGGATTTTCGAAGAGGTTGTGCTACAGATGGTCCAGCCTCAGCTGGTGTGCTATTTGCGGTAACTTGTGGGATACTTTGTGGTTCTTGAACTTCATCAAGTTCTACAACTCCGTCACCACTTCTAGAAAGAAACTCTTCTTCAAGAAAAGTAGCATTCCTCGAAACAAACACCTTTTGTTTCGAAGGGTCATAGAAATAGTATCCTATAGACTCTCTTGGATACCCCACAAAATTAAATAAGATGGATCTCATGTCCAACTTATCTCCCACTTGATGCTTAACGTAAGCATCACACCCCCATGATTTTAGGTATTTGTAGGAAGGTGACTTTCTATACCATATTTCATAGGGTGTATCGGGTACGGCTTTACTTGGAACCCTATTTAATAGGTATGCCACCGTTTCTAAGGCATAGCCCCAGAATGAAAGAGGTAAGAAAGTGAAAATCATCATTGATCGAACCATGTCCAACAAAGTTCGATTTCTACGCTCCGAAACTCCATTCAATTGTGGTGTTCCGGGAGGAGTCCACTGTGAGATAATACCATTCTCTCTTAGATAATCAAGAAACTCAGTTGATGAGTATTCACCTCCTCGATCTGATCGAAGAGTCTTAATACTACGATCACTTTGTTTCTCTACTTCACATCTGAATTCCTTGAACTTTTCAAAAGCCTCAGATTTATGCCTCAGAAGGTATACATAACCAAACCTAGYATAATRGTCYGTAAAYYTTYTGAAGTAGTGATAGTTCCCTCTCGCACTAACACTTAGCGGACCACATACATCTGTATGGATCAAATTCAATAGACCTTTGACTCGTTCCACTTGTCCAACAAATGGTGATTTAGTCATCTTTCCTTTAAGGCATGACTCACATGTTGGCAACTTTTGCTCTCCCTTAAGGTCGAGTTTTTATCCCAACTTGTGTATCCTTTTTTCGGAAATGTGACCTAATCTAGCATGCCAAGTGTGAAAGAACTTTGATTATCTAACTTCCTTTTATTTTGTTGAATTGTGAGAATGGGTTCACTTTGGGAAATGGTGTATAAAGAATTCTTCAAATAACCGAAATATATAAAAGTAGAGTCTTTAAAAATGGAACAACTTCCATTCTCAATAACGAGTCTAAAACCCTCTCTGTCTAATACAGGTACAGAGATAATATTTCTGATAATGTCCGGAACATAAAGACAATTATTCAAACACAATTTAAAACCATTATCCAAAGATAAATAAACAGTCCCTATTGCTAATGCAGCAACTCTTGCTCCATTCCCCATTCTAAGGACCGTTTCCTTTCTGTCCAACTGTCTGCTTCTTGCCATTATTTGTAAGTCATTGCAAATATGTGAGCCACAACCGGTATCCAATACCCAAGAAGCATCATTAACAGAAAGATTAACTTCAACAAAATATACACCTGAACTTTTTAGGCTTGCAAGATACTCCTTGCAATTCCTCTTCCAGTGCCCTG
>BMAC01000255.1:1144802-1181612 GCA_014905375.1 Phtheirospermum japonicum | reverse complement strand
TGCATGATTACCCAGTGTTAGGTGAAATAGCGAGTAAACCTATTTCAATTGCAAGTCCATGCATGTACGATCCTTTCGACAACTAGTTTCCCGATTAAATCTTGGGCATGGATTTATAAGTCGAAACCCAATTGATTTAATAACTGTGATTTCATTTCAAGTTTAAGTAATTCATTTATGAATCAATATTCATCGTGCCCTGGCCAAGGTCTTTAAATCACAAACTATGAAAATTCACAGGATACTCTCTTATCCATAGACAAGTGTCGAATTCTATGTTGGTTATAGACAAACCTCCATGTACATCGATACAATACCCAAAATACCCTTTTTACGATTGTCAAACAATCAAAAGGTAAATCTAAGTATTGCATGATGTGCACAAGGTTACCATCGTACCTCAAGTCAAAGGATTAATCATGTATTATTGCAATATGAAAATTTTTATGCGACAGACAAATCTTCCAGTTAAGAATTTCCATCGGGTCATGTTCAATGAACTTGTTCTCTAACAAGCACCCACATATATGCACTCGCGTCACAACGCTGATGTTAATGGAATGCAACATCCTTTTCTTACAAGCATGCATCATATACGCAAGTCTTACCAGGCTATTCAATGTCCTATCTCGAAAAGCCCATTGACTTGGAACAAGTTTAAGACCGAACCTTAGAGACATGTTCCATGATTGCCATCGTATACGCAACCATATCCCATAGTTTAAATTGGTCTAAGGACTTTATCATATGTGCAATTATAATTAAAGTGAAAACATAAGATAAAGTAAGTTGCCTTTATTAATATAATTCCAATAAAATCATTATACAAGTAGAATGAAATCCAATCTAATTGGAACGTCGGACACTCTACTCTAACAATAAACACATCATACTCACTTAACTCTACAGCCCACTTTACCAATCTTCTAGAAACATTGGGATTGCCCAAAACCTGTTTGAGGGCTAGGTTAGTACGCACCTTCACCCTGTGACTCAAGAAATAGGGTCTCAACTTCCTCGCTGTACAAACCAACGCAAAACCTCCTTTCTCCAGCTCGATATACTTTAACTCAGCCCCGTGCAGCACCCTACTAATTTAATAGATAAGCTTTTATGTGCCCGCCTCTTCTCTTATCAACACAGAACTTACAGCGACTTCCCCTACGGATATGTATAAGATCAAATCCTCTCCCGGCATAGACTTGGTCAATAGTGGTATCCTTGCCAAGTACTTCTTTAACTCCTCAAATGCTTCCACAGCCTCACTTGTCCACTCAAACCTGGATCCCTTACGAAGAGACCTAAAAAATGGGATGCCCCTCTCTGCCGATCTAGAAATAAAATTACTAAGACCGGCCATCTGACCTGTAAGTACCTGAACATCACGCACCGTGCGAGGATGTGGCATCTCCAAAACAGCTCGCACCTTCTATGGATTAACTTCGATTCCTCGATCTGTCACCATGTAACCCAAACATTTTCCAGATCGTACACCAAACGCACACTTCTTGGGATTAAGTTTCATCCCGTACTGTCTCAATATAACAAACGTCTTCTTCAAGTCTTCCACATGGGATTCTGCTTTCTTGCTCTTAACCAGCATGTCATCGACATAAACCTCCATGGTAGACCCCAGCAGGTCTTTAAACATACGGTCCACTAACCTTTGATAGGTCGCTCCTGCATTCTTCAAGCCAAAACGCATAGATACAAAACAATACGTACCCGTAGAAGTGACAAAACTCACTTTGGGTTGATCTTCCTTTGCAAGGGGTATTTGGTGATATCCCTGTGAAGCATCCATCATGCTCAACAGCTCGCACCCTGAGGTAGAATCCATCAACTGATCAATTCGCGGCAAAGGATAATGATCCTCCGGGCAAGCTTTATTTAGATCACGAAAATCCACACACATCCTCCATTTCTGAGATGGTTTTGGCACCATCACAACATTAGATAAGTACTCAGGGAATTGGATCTCCCTTATGTGGCCAACTTTTAACAATTTCTGCACTTCCTCTTCAATTACTTTATCCAGTTCTGGCCCAAAATGTCTTCTCTTTTGCTTTACTGATCTTGCTTCCGGATCTGCATTTAAATGATGTTGCGCGACCTCCAGTGACACCCCCGTTAACTCTCCATCTCCAAATGCAAACACATCCAGAAACTCTCGTAACAACTCGATCAACTCGTCCCTCAACGTCTCAGGCATTAGGGTACCCACCCTTGTGGTATACTCTGGGCGACCTTCTTCTAACGAGATCTCCATCAGTTCTTCATTCGGTTGGACAGAGTTCTCCTGCTCCTTCATTTTCTTTGCATTAAGCACCCCCTCCGGCTGTTCGTCACCCCTTTCACGTTTATTCTCCATCAATCCTTTCCTGACCACCAGCTGATAACACGATCTCGCGACCTGCTGTTCTGCGATGGCCTCCCCTACTTTGTCACCCACTGGATACTTGATGCTCATGTGATAGGTCGACGTTACCGCTTGGAACGCATTAAGGGAAGGCCGCCCCAATATAGCATTATAGGCTGACCTCACTCGGATGATCAAAAACTTCAAGCTCTTCTCCACTCGTGACTCATTTTTTCCTAGTACCACCTGTAACGTCAGCTCTCCCTCGGTATTCACCTGTGCCCCATTGAATTCATATATGGGCGTATTCACAGATCGCACTCTTTTTTCCACCTCCATCTGTGCAAGGCAGTCCGTACATATGATGTTCACCGAGCTTCCATTATCCACAAAAATTCTGCCAACTTCGTACCGTGCAATCTCTGCCGTAATCACCAATGCATCGTTGTGATCTTCCTGTAACCCGCGCCGATCACTGGGGCCAAAAGAGATGACTGGCCCCATGACTTGTGATTGCCTGCTCACACTAGCGACCTCCCACATTTCTGAACGAGCTGAATTAACGTGCCTTTTTCGAGAATTATTAGAATCACCGTCCGTCGGTCCACCTGAAATCATGTTTATCCTTCCTCTATTCCTTCACGGACCATCATGTCCTTGATTTCCTTGCTGTCGTTGCCTCACGACCTGTTGCTGGGGTGGACCTCCCGGTGGTGGTGGAGGTAGCGGCCGCCTGTGTTCTTTCGGCTCTCACTCCTTATAAATCACTTCCTTTAAATGCCCTGCTCTTATAAGTCTTTCTATCTCCTCCTTGAGGTGCCTGCATTTTTCAGTGAAATATCCGTAGTTGTTATGAAATAAGCAAAAAGAAGCAGTTTTGGGATGAGTAGGGATAGGTGTGCGATCCTTCGGACACTTTATAGCATCGGGTACCAAGCGCTCCATAATACCGAATACCCTAGCTCGCGGGTAGGCCAATGGCGTGAAATCCTCCTCTCTCCAATCTCGCACATTCTCCTCTGATTTTTTATCAACCATAGAGCTCGGGCTCAAGAGTCCGCGCACTACCCTCCTTGGTTCTATCCTCAACTCCCTTCTAGATCCACTATCTCCCGTATCTACAACCTCCCTGCCAAAACGTGCTCGATGTTCCTCCTCAGCCTCCTCCATCTGTACATATTTATGACATCTCGCCAGAACCTCGTCATAAGTCCGCACATCCTTTTTGAGCAGCGATTTACGTAAATCCTCTCTTCTTAATCCCTGATGCAAAGCTCCAGCCTTCATCTCATCAGTGGCTGCGGGTACCTCCAGAGTGGCACTGGTGAACCTGTTAATATATTGCTTAAGAGTTTCATTAGGTCGCTGCACCATGTTAAAAAGCAACTGTGCCGTCTTCGCGCTCTGCCGCACGCTAGAAAACTGCTTCAAAAAAGCAGCTCGCAACACCTGATAACTGGTAATCTTTCCACGCGGGAGTTGATAGAACAAATTTTGCGCGATCCCTCTCAGGGTGGACACAAAGGCCCGACATGCCACGGCATCCGTATAACTGTGCAACATTAATGCGTTTTCGAAGAGCTGCAGGTGCTCGACTGGATCCGTCACTCCTCAATACTAAAATTCCAACGCCTTATAGTTTTTAGGCATTGCAGCGTGCATCATATCCTCTGAGAAAGGGTGTCCTTCGTCTCCATCAAATTTCTCCCCATCTACTCGCTTTTCTAACTTCAACATGGCCTCCTGCAAATCTCTAAAGGCCTTATTATGCGGCCCTATCTCGCTCTCCCCTTTTCCCTCCTTAAATCCACTACCACTCTTTCGGGTTTTCTCTTGAGACCCACCATCCGTGTCTGAGGTCGGAGTCTCGCTTTCCCTATCATGTCTACTGTGTCGGCGACCTCTGCGCCTATAATAGCTTCGCTTCACTCTCACTCCCATCATTCTTCGCGTATGAGCACGAGAATCTATGGATGAGGTAGAACTAGAACTATTCCCATCTTTTCCCTTACTCCACCCTCTCTTCTGAGACAGTTTCTTATATAGAGACTTCTCGTTTTTTTTACTTTCCTGATCGCCAACTCCTCCTCTTGCTTGTTATCCGCCTTATCACCCTTTTCTTTCACAGTACTCACCTCGCCTGCTAGGTACCTGCGTAACTCTTCCTGCTTCTCTAGGGGCACAAAATCCATAAGCTCATCTAAAAACCCCTTCTTATTCTGGCAGGACCTATCCTTCGGCAAATCTTCCCCCTCTTTCGTCCCTATGTGGATCGCTTTCTGCYTTTCCATCTCCGGTGTTCTTGTCTCCAAACCTTCCGCTGGTCCCTTTCCCTCACGCTTCCTTGAAGAGGGCGGCGGTGTGTTCCCAGTGTCTTGACCGCTGGATCCGCCTGAGAAGGCGTTTGTCCATCCTTTYTCATATCTTGCTCGMTGACATCCGCCAATCTGCTCTTCTTCTTTTTGTTGTTCACCACAGAACCATAGTGCAAGGTCCTAGGAATTATGTTGCTATCCTTCATGTTTTGTTTGTAGAATTTCTCACGCCTTTCGCTCAAGGACTCGTTGTCCCTCTTTCCCACAGATGGCGCCAATTTGATAAGTCCAAAAGTTGGACTACCAAATATAGAGGGCACTAACCTCAAAATAGAGATCAGCGACCTGAGACTGCTTTTGAATACGTCACAACGACCTGCCAAATCCTCCGTGAATCTCCTGGCGACCTCCCTGATCCTGCAAAACAGTGCCTCGAACGGGCCAGATCTCGAGCCCGTTAAGGCCCTCCGACGCTTAAGTTAATAAGCGAAATCAACACTCAACTCTTCTTTCCAATGAACAATAATATGATAAGCGATATCGACTTAGAAAAATAATGAGAGGCATACGCCTCCTTTTATAGAGATAGGGGAAGTGCCTCCCAATCTTGGGTTACCTTCTATAACCGTAATTCCATTCATATCACAACTCTACAACCGACTCATAATTGGGACTCTCCCCGCATGGTAAGTTCCCATATATAACAAATCTCTTTAACACAACAGGCCTGGGCCCTTTACATAGCCCACCGAAAACCACATAAATTACTTACTTTAAACCCACAGGCTTAATCATTCATAAAGCCACAAACCGAGCTCAAATACACAGCTCAAACCATAAGAGATCGCGACCCTATATGAGAACTCATCCCCATTCTACAGGTCTCTACCCTATTCATACCAGCTCGCTCACTCCACAAAGACACAACACAGCTCGCTCATCTCCCAGGAGGAACACCCTCTCCCCGAAATGAGGTCGCTTACCACAAATAACCTCATACATCAAATAATATCATATATGGACATTTTGGTCCACATCACAGTCATTAATAATTGACAATAACAATCGATAACAGACAAACGACAACAACAATCAAGTTCATATGAATATAATTGAACTTATGATTAAGCACAAGAAAAAGGGCAATGCACAATTGCATATTTTCCCTCAAATTACTATTTTTCAAAAGGCTTATAAAAGCAGAAAAATATGTTCAAGCAACAAGTGCTTTATGATTTGGAAAATCTCAAACTTTCCAATTAAAAACACTTTACTCATAGATAAGCACAAACAATACATTATGATTTAAAATATTCAAACTCCCCAGTTAAGAAAGTTTTACTCACATTCTTTGAAATTCTTTCGAAAATCAAGCATATGCTACAACGGCTTTACGAGGTATCTGATCAGCATGAAAGGCCTCGTCATTTCCGAATAAAAACCCATGTTGGGTCCTAAAATATAATATAATTATAAAGAATTATAAATATAACATATCCTAAAGTAATATCTAAGACCCTAAGACACTTGGAAGCGAAACTAATAATCTACAACGCGGAATATGATAATAAGAACATTCGGGCCTCAATTCTTGAAATCTGGAGTTTAAAGGATAAATTTGTAATTTTAGGTACGTCTTATGTAGGAGGATGTTATAACAAAGCTATGGTTTGAATTTGAATTATTTGGAAGTCGTTTGACCAATTTCGGCTTGAAAATAAGAAAGTTGTACGATTTTGAAATTTAATAAAGTAATTGGGGGTCAAAATGAGATTTTTGGAACTTTAAAAAGTTTGTGGGATCAATCTAAAGTTTTGAAGACTCTGATTAGGGTCAATTCGAAATAAATAAAAAATGAATAAAGGAGGACTAAATTAAAACTTTGAGGGGTCAAGTTGAAGGTTTTAAAATCTTCAATTGYGTCCAAAACTCTATCTAATTCTCAAAAGCATATCCCTCAACTTTTGACCTATTTTATTTTAGCCCCAAAACTTTCTAAAAACATCCTGTCATGCCTGTCTCCTTCCCTCATCAGCCCAGACCCTSTCTYGCAACCACCTCAACATCAAACGTCACAAAAACACTCATCAAATTCTCGATACATCACACACGCACATATGTCGTACAAAGACATACGCACATTGTACACAATTACACAAGCAATCGGAAATAATGATCGAACTAAACTTCGAGACCAGAAAAATGTTTCTCATGAAAAGGGCTTAGCTGAGATCTCCACAACCTCTCCGGATTAGCTGGGMATTTTTTACTGCAATTCTTAGTTTAATAAGTACTCTAAACCCTTTATTTGCTTTCGTAGTTTAATTCATGCAATTAAGTAGTAGCTTTTCAATTATTGTTCTTGAATTATTTCATGCTTGAAACTCTAGGTACTTTTGATATTCGGATTCGTAGTCTTTAGTTTAATTAGTGCTTGGTTTTTATTCATCTTAGTTGACTGCTTCTGTTTATCTTTTGCTTTAGATAATTGCTTTTCGATTATGATAGTTGATCTTGATTGAGTTCTTAGATTAATTCCTCAAGTTTACAAGTTCTAGTTGCTGAATTAGATTATATAAGTTTAATTATTGTTCATGCATTTCAATTTCCTAGTTAATCAAACTCTCACCCCCCCCCCCCCCCCCCCCAATTAGTATAAGTTACTTGTGATTGAACAAACTATTCAAGATTCCGATTGTATATTCCTCGAGAGACAACTCGAGTTAACTTTGCCAACCTACACGCGACCCCGTTCTCTTGCGGGCAAGCTATTGAATCTTTGACAAATATTTATAAGTAGGCGACACAAAAGCTTGAATCAAAAATTGGCGCCGTTGCCGAGGATCGTAGCAAAGGTTTCAAAAATATGTTTGTTCATTTTATTTTGCTTTAGCRGTCTATTTGTATAATTTACTCTAGCCYATGCGTTTAATGTGTTGCTGAGTGTATYCAAGGTCAAATATCACTTAGACCCGAACTTGCACCATTCATCAACAATATTCATCGTTCCAATTAAGCGAGGCCTTCTCATATATCCAAAAGCGAATTGTCTGCACCRACTGATTTTGTTTATGATTCGGTACCTGAGACGATGTTGAGGCTAGACAATCCTGTCCACGACAACGAGGACGATCAACCACCGAGGAACCCACCTATGAGACAAAGAAACAAGTACAGAAGTGAACCAATTCATCCCAACGGACCGGTACAACCCTAAGAATATTGGGAAGATATTCAGCAGAACATGGCGGACCAGAATGAAGGATGAGGAGGAGGACATAGAAATCGCCACCATGACCAAGATAATTATTCTGAGAGATCTTATCATGGAGACGAACAGGTTGACGACTGGCTRGCCAATAACCACCACAACGAGAGGAACGAGTACGATAGAAACTATACGAGGCCCAACAACCAAGAGAGACACCAACGGGAGGCGCYCGAGTCAAGACAAAGAGAATTCATGATTCCGCAAGTGGGTCCCTATAGTTCTGACATTGTGTTAGGTTGAACTGCAAGAGACTTCGAGCTGAAACCTCATATAATCAACAACCTCCCAACATTTCACGGCCTCGCCAACGAAGATCCATTGACTTTCCTCAAGGAGTTTTATGCCGAAGTTAGTAGGATCCCATCTCTGGGACTTCATCATGAAGACCTTTAAATGATATGCTTTCCAAGCTGCATGAAGGATAAAGCCAAATCTTGGCTACTATCACTAGAACCAAGATCTCTTATTGATTGGCCCATGGTTAGCGACAAATTCATAAATTAGTATTACTCAGCATAGACGACGGGCCACATTAGGAGACAAATAGCCAAATTTGTCCAGAAAGATGGGGAGTTACTTCACGAGGCATGGGAACGGTTCAAATCTCTATTGCAAGCTTTCCCTCATCATCACAACTCCCCAGGAATGGTGAACCAACTTTTCTATAAATTGCTTTTAGACTCCTACAAAAACAACGTAGAAGTAGCTGCTGGAGGAGATTTTGGAAACTTGACCGCAACGGAGGCCAAGCAACTGTTTGAGAGGATGASCGAGAAGTCAAGACAAACGAGCTCTRGACCATGAAAGATAAGAGTTAACTAGGTGACTGAGGTGCCGAGCAGCGAGACCATCAAAACATGCACCCGCTGTGGGGAGCAAGGGGATTTGGTGGATACGTGCAAGATGGTGTATTACGAAGAATGCGAAGCTGAGGCGTATGCCATTAAAGATCAAATGCGCCACCAAGACCTTCCAACTTATGAGCAAAGACCACCAACTAAATTTAACGCACAACGTAATTCTCCTTATCTAAAATGGGGCCCTGGAAACCCACACAGCACTCCCGCACCAACTGAACCACCACCACCAAACAAACCTCCAACGTCTGGACTGACACCTGTTCCAACACAACCAAGCGATCAATTGCTAATATGGAAGCAAAACCAAGTCACCGAGATAATCAGAAATAGAGACGGGCTTTCAAATCTTACTGCGCAAGTCAATAAGAAGGGAGAAGTTTTGAATGACCTCTCCAAAAGTGTGAAGAGTTTAGAAACGATGATGGGCCAAATAGKGGCATTTATGGCAAAGGCGGAAAACGAGAAAGGAAAATTCCCGAGCCAAACCAAGCAAGCTTCAGATGTCCATGTCTTACGAAGTGGAAAGAAGATAGATAATGGAATCGAAGAGGAGAAAGAAGAGGTCATAAAAGTTCRAACTGAGGATTCGCCCACAATTGACGACCCTAAATCAARGGACCAAGTGCACATGTCACCAAATCCTTATATTCCGGGGTCGTTAAAAGGGAAGTTTCCAATTCAAGTCCCCACTCCCACAGCAGAAGACGATTCTACCAAGTCTTCGACTCAGCAACCCAAGCAGTTAACACATACTATACGAGATAAGGTTCCTTTTCCAAGTCGACTTCGTCCAACCAAGGAAAATAAGAAATTCATGGGGTTGTACAATTTATTGAAGAATGTTAATATTAACCTTCCCCTGCTAGATGTGATAAAMACGATGACTACATATGTGAAATTTTTCAAGGAACTAGCATCACGAGAGAGGCGCTTGGCAGCAACCCAACATGTGGCATTGACAAAAGAAGTTAGCGCGATAATCAAGAAGCRATTGCCGCRTAAGGAAAAGGATCCTGGAAGCTTTTGTGTTACTATTTCCCTTGGGAATGGACAAATGGAGAGGGGGATGCTCGATCTTGGCGCTGGCATTAATTTGATGTCGTACTCTTTATTTAGAGAGTTCGATCTTGGGGCATTGAAGCCTACCACTATGCGCCTACAATTGGCTGATAGGTCGATTCGGCAGCCTCTGGGTAATGTTGAAGATGTTTTGGTGCAGGTTGGTGAGCTGGTTGTTCCTGTTGATTTTGTGATTTTAGCTGTTGGAGAAGTGCCGAGCGGYAGCAAGGAGCATACCATKTTATTGGGACGTCCGTTTATGTCAACTACGCATGCGTTAATAGATGTGAACGAAGGAAGGATMACCATGTCCGTCTTAGGGGAGTCAGTGACGTTTTCACTTCATGGCATTCATAACACTCCTTTACCACTTATGCAAGATGAGTGTTCATTTGTAGATCTAATCTATTCTTGCGTCCATGATCTCCAAAGCATTTCCACTATAGACGGGTTTGACGGCGAGGACGAAMAGYAGCATTTGAGTGGGGAGGAATTGATCGAATTGCTGGGAATTGARATTGGAGAAATCATAGATGGAATTGTTSYTTGTAATGCTGCATTATGCGATGAGAGCGACGCACCGAAGATCAAGCCGAAGGTGGAGTTGAAACCACAACAAGATCGCTCAAAATTTGAGCCGAGAGAAGAGACGAAGCCACCGCATAATTGTTCGAGAAATGTTTCACTCGACCCCTACATGAGTTCTAAACATACGAGGAACAAGGGAAAAGCATATAGCGAGGATTGGACGACGAAGAAAAAGAAGTCGAGCGAGGTCTATGACAAGAAAACTCGTGATAAGAAGATCAAGGTTGGTCAACTAGTTCTCTATAATTTCAAACCTAGATTTGAACCGACCAATATCAAATCCGCATGGAGTGGACCCTTTATGATAAAGGAAATGGATGAGTACGGAGTTGCCACTCTATACGATGCGAGTAAGAAGTCGAAATTCCAAGTCCACAAGCATAGACTCAAACCTTTCTATGAGAGACGTGGGCTGAATCGCGATCTTGATAAGGAAGAATTAGTGGAGCCCCCACGGGCTAAAAATTAATCGCATGGAATCAAGTCGAGCATGAGACGTTAAATGTTTCGCTTCTTGGGAGGCAACCTAAGCGATCYTTAGTTTTCTTTTTATTTTCTTTATTTTCRTTTTGTTTTTGTCCCTTTAAATTGTGTCAATTGCCYTGGTACATTTATGTGTGTGTTGATGTGCAACGACTACAATAAAATCGCTTATTCTGGACAACTAACGGTTATATAGCGGAAGCTCGCTACCGCTAGGCCTTACCGCTAGTTCCATTCGAGGCGTTACCAATGATGATCAACCACTGAACCTACCGCTAGCTGCAGCAATAGGGATAACGATGAGCTTACTGCTAGGCAGCKTACCGCTACATGTTACTACTAGTAGCGTCTGCCGCTTAATTTTTACGAATTTCATTTTTCGTCAATCGTGGTCGCAATCCGACCCAAGTTAGCCGCAGTCCGGCAACATTTTGATGAGCTGCAACCCAGCCATTTARACCGTCGAGCTGCATTCTGGCCGTTTCAAATCCCAAAGATGTGCCACCGGGCACTTGCGCGGGGCACTACAGTCRTTGGAAGTCCTGTAGCTACACCGTCTACCGATTAGCAAGGATTGATCGRAATCGTGGTTTGTTTTGTTTGTTTATTTGTTTGTTTGTTTTTAATATGTTTTATTGCAAGGACAAATCCAATCACAAGGCTCTAGACAACYGGAAATTGCACAACTTCAATTGGGGAAATCTGACCATTATTTTTCAGGGACGTTTTCTTATTCCCTTTCTCCCTTGCTTTTATTTTCTTATGCTCATTTATGGCAATCAGGATTGCCGAGTTTTTAAGGGGGAGGGGGGGGGGGGGGGGAATGGTTGAGTATTTTGATTGAAAATTGTGTGCAATTTAAATTTTTTACGTGATTGATTGCTATTTCTGTGCCGAATTGTGTTTGTATGCCGCGCCTGTCGAAGTTAGCTATGAATAATTTGGTGTTTTTATCTTTTGAGCGTGTATAAGTGTATAAATTTTTCGAAATTTATTATTTATATATATTGTAAAATGGTACTTGGATGCAAACGATTTCGCAAAACCTTAAAAGCAGCGTCAATTCAAGAAAAAAAAAATTCATGCAAAAGCCTGTGAGTAGCCTGAGTGTTTATCATCATTGCATGTACTTGAATGAGTTTTGATTTTAGATCTCTTTGAAACCGCTGTGTGTAGTTGACTTGAAAATGAGGTTAGGGCACAAATATAAACCCTATTTCCGGCCATATTCATATATATTAGCCACTATAAATTCCGAATGAGCCCCTCATAGCCAAATAATCCATGTGTATAGCCATGAGTGTTTTTGAGTTGATCCCTACAACCCATTAAAAGCGTGGGGGTAGGAGTTCGTTATTTTTATTGGTTATTAGAGTTTTGGAATTTTTATTAGAAATTTATGATTTTATTAATTTTTGTAATAAAAGAACACCATCCGGAAAAAAAAAAAAAGATCCCATAAAATTAGAAAAGGAATAAAATTTAAAAAAAAAGGAAAAAAAGAAGGATGGTGAGTCTAGTTGGATCGTGTTAAGTCATTGCCTACGCGCTAATTAAGGCTTGAGTTTAATTGTTTATTTATGAGCTTCTATATTATGATTAAGTGGTTTGAGCTTCAAGTCGGTTTTAGAGTTACGAGTTGAGAATAGCCTACATTTAAAGGCTACGTTATGAGTGTTAGTGAACAATCACTTTTTGGCTGCTTAAATATCTGATTTTCTTACCGTTCGCCCCACTATTCCACAAACCCTCTGAAATTACAACTCTCCAACTCTCACATATTTCTCCGTCTTTTTCGAGTTTGATGTTGCTCTTGTGTTTTATTGAAATTCTCAGGATGTCGAACCCTTCTTCTTCACCGAATGTTCCTGAGTTAACGGCAGGCGTGCGCCGTTCCGGCGAGAAGGTTCCTGTGGATTTTCCAAAAATTGGCGGGCTGGATATTCGCGCCAAAGTGGGTGGTGGTTCTCCTACAAACCCACCACCAATTACAACATATCCGATTCCTTCACCGCCGCACGAGTCTTACGATGTTGTCCCTGTTCCTGTGCTGCTTGATGCCGTTCCTGAAGTACATGTGTTTCCAGGGTAGCCCCAAAACGAGATAGACGTTGACAATCCACCTGATTTGTCATTTGTCGCCGACACGTTTGGACCGGTTGGAAACCCTACCCTGAAGAGGTCCCGGAGGTTGCACAATATTCCTCCTGGCATGGTGCCGCCGACCGTTTCGAAGAGCCAAGCAAGCCCTAGGCGTAATGTGCCGATTGAGCACCTGAACCTTTCCGAGGACGTCACCGTGATGACGGACCCTGATGATGACGAGTATGTTCCTGCTGCTCCAGTTGTGGCACCGGTGCCCCCTTCTTCTCCAAGCATTCCAAAGAAGAGGACACCTCGCCGGAAGCAAATTATGAAGCTGGCTGACAAGAAAAATCCTCCGGCGTCCATCAAGGTTTCACCTGGTTCTACTGAAACCTAATATTCTTCTCCTCCTTATACAATTCTTGATTTTTTCAATGGAGAGGACTCAAGTTCCTCTAGGCCAGTTGCTGGGAGTCCCCTTCCATCTTCTGTTCATGAGGCTTAACCCGAGTTTGATCCTGATTAGTTTGAGTATTCTCCTAATTCCTCTTATGATGTTCCTCTTCGTGATATCTTGTCTGCTTACAAGGACGAAAAGAAGAAAACCAAGGCAGCAAAGAAGGGCAATGTTGGTTCTCATGTTGATTCCTCAAAACAACCATCTCCGCAAACTCAGTCCGCCTCGTCCCCCAATTTTGCCTTTGCTGATACTACTTCTCCTGATCACGAATCAACCCCATCTGATACCTCTGCTCATTCACATTCCTCTGCTGGGACTCCCACTCGGACTATTGAGCTTGAAGACATGGAACCTTTTTTTGAGAGATTCTTGACTGCCGAAGTCGAGGAGTTATTTTTCAAGTACCAAACCCGGAGTTTGCTTATTGAGCGGCGAGTTCCTGTTGAGGTGTTTGAAAAGCAAAATTTAATCACTTTCTTTCAGCATAAAGGTATGTACTCTACTGTCTCCATCGCTATTCCTTTTGTCCGCGATATAGTCCTAGATTTTAATTTGAATTTGGTGCCTTCCATTAATGATCTTAAGTCTGTGAATTATGGAAAAGTTTTTGTGCGTGGAAGGGTTTTTAGTTTTACTCCTAATTTAATTGATGAGCTTTTTGGGACTGAGCCATATCGTTGTGATTCTACTGTGGATGACATGAATGAGGTCATCTCATTTTTGTCTAGGGGTATGGTGAGTTCTTGGCGCGAGCAGTTGCCGAGCACTCGTCTTTCTTCTCTTTACCCTGTTCTACACAAAGTGGCTATTTGTAACTGGGTCCCCTCTAAGAACACTACGTGTGTTAAGCGGCCTCAGGCCCAGTTTTTGTACAAGCTTGGGAGAGGGATCAAGTTCGTTTTTAGGCAGCATGTGTTCGATATAATTACTAAGTTTGCCACAACCAAGTCTGCGTCCTCCTTGTGCTTTTCCTCACTGATTTTTTGCGTGCTTGAGAATCAAGGCTTGACATTTACTCCTACCGACGTGCTTTCTGGTGAGGTTGAATGGTTCGCTTTGCGGGGCCAACATAAATCTGGTGCGAGGGTTATTGATCTCCCTTGCCAGGAGCCCTTTCAGGAAGGTGTTGCTAGTGGTGTCGGTTCTGGTATTCCCTCAGCTCAGGTTGTTCGTGCGCTTGTTTCTTTGATTGACAACCAGGTTTCCCAGCTGCAGGCGCTTCGGGGTTCCTTCATGGAGGCCCTTTTTCTTTCAGGCCAAAAAGGGGAAGATGATGATGCTGGCAACGCTGATAAGGATAAAGATGAGGCTCAAGATGATGCTGCTGCTGCTGCCGAGGCTTTGGCAAGCTTTGCGCAGAGAAGGAAGAAGATTCGTTCTCGCAATAAGGCCTTAAAGAAAATGAAGAAGCTGTTGCAGAAGAGAAAGGATCGAGGTGAAGGGACTTCGACATCCCCTCGTCGTTCGAAGAGGGTGCGGATTCAATAAGTTCCTTCTGTTTGTTTTTATTTTGATAAGTGGTTGAATGAACAATGTTGGTTTTCATGTTTGTTTTAATGTTGGGTTGGTGTTTTGCTGAACATTGGTTATTTTATTTAGGGGGCGTTTTCCAATTTAGGGGGACTCTTAGTACTTTAGTTTAAACTTATTTTGCGTCGTAGTATTTTGACTAGAAAGGCAAAATGGGGAGATTATTAGGAACTTATTATTGGCAATAATTTTTATTTTAGTTGTTTGCCTTTCTTGGGCACAAAATAAATTAAGCTTCTAGATTTTGTTTCCTAGATAGTGTCTATGACTTTATTTAGTTTCCTAGATTATGTTTAGGACTTGTTTACCAAGTTTAGGTTTTTAGGATTGTCTATTTAAGACAAGAGATAACCAAGACTTGCATACGCTTTGAGATGCACTGTTTTTAGACACAAGAAAGAGAAGCAGCAGGCGACGCAAGGCAAGGAAGAAGACAAGCAAGAAAATTATTTGGAGCCACTGTCCGAGATTAAGGTCTTTAAAGTTGCGTGACCAACGAAGGAGATCTTTCATCTAGACGACAAGTATTGAGTATCATATGTTCGATACTTTAGTTTTCATATATTACTTCTTATCTTTTTGTATTGATCGTGAACAAAAAAAGTAATATAGTTTTCAAGTTTGTACACCCAAGTTTACAAGTACTTTTACTTGTGAACTGAATTTAAATTGTTGTGTTCTTGAGTTTAAATTTCCGCTGCATATCATCTTTAGTGAAATTCTGGTTGATGTTGATTTCAGTGTAGATTAACATTGAAAACAATATCGTCTATTGATATTTATTTTCAAAACCATAGAACTACAAATTTACAGAGGAGATTTGGAACAACTTGTTTGAAGATTGAATTATTTCTTCGGTTTAACAATGCCTCATTGGGACCGTGTAACTGGACAATTCGGTGGAATAATAACTTGTGGATTGGGATGAATTATTAGACTTGGAGACGTCTGAATTCGGGCCTAGGTGCCTGTTGGGAGAGGCCTAAGGATATTGTCACGTTTGCGGCAGATAGAGAAATGGCCGGGAGGACCTGAGTTCAAGTGGGCTAGGGAGGATGTGGATGGAATTAGGCTTATTTGAGATGTGCTTAGGGTGTAGCAGTTAGTGGGCCTTGTAACTCAAACTGATCTTCCCAAAGGTCCAAGAGATGTTGGATTGGGGCAAAGAACTCATAGGATTTTCATGTGGTCTCATGTATTTTGGAAAAAGGGACTTGTGTCTCTTCAAAAATTATGTGGCAACTGATAATAATTTTAAGAGAAGATAAATAATAACAATTTATTGACGATGAGTAAACGGATACCCTAAAAACACACAGGAGGTAGAATGAGCTTGTAGTTTATTTATGGAGGTAGAAGGAAATAAAGGATAACACAAACATCTGCACACTTTAGGATGACAAAATGATGGGTCTTTGCAATATAAGATCTGAATTAGGTAAGGACTTAATTGGAAAATGTTCAACAGGTAAGTAGAAATTCCTAAAGCGTGATTCCAGAATGATGGGGGAATAGACGCATGGATTAGTAATATGCGAACGATTAATACTCATAATTTTCCGCTCAACCTTACCATTTTGAGATGAAGTATAAGGAAACGACAAGAAAAAAACCAAGCCATTTTTCTTACAAAAATCTGGAAATAACTCATTATCGAATTCATGGCCATTATCACGTTGGATATTTTAATTTCTTGTTCAAACCGTGTACGTATAAAAGCTTGAAAGGAAAAAAAAAAATGTCAAAAACACTATAAGCCACTCGCACTTTTTCCTTCAATGATTTTGGTAGAAACATATTTATAGTTTAAAAGGATGATGATTTAATTTGTAAAAGAATAGTTTTTTATAATGTTTTAATCTGCATAATTGAAATTTTTTGTGGGACGATTTATAGTTTAACATGCGTGGAAATGTGATGTTACCTTCTTGACTCAGTCAATTGTTTTTTATTTGATATTATTGTTCATTTTTATTGATTTATTTGGAGACTTTTTTTTTTCTAACGGGAAAGTCCACGAGTAATTATAAAAATCATCCAAGAACAACAAATACTATCGATGAGTAGAGATACTTAATATTGGAGCCGTCCATAAATCACAATGGATAATATCAAATGGCATCAAGTTGACGATTTAAAGAAACAAATGATAATTGAATATGTTTTCCAAGAGTACATGAATGACAAACACTTGGAGTGGATGTTTTATTACATTCGATAAACTTATTCAATCTAAAAGAGTCAAGTATATAAGCTCTGGAATGACCTAAACGACCATACCATATTACTTGAGATACAGTCGAAAGATGTGTTGGTGTATGAGTTGTATTTTGAAAGTTGGTGGAGATGGGGCGTAACGGGCCTCGATTCTCACATCTCGTCCTCATCAGACTCACCCCCTTATGAAAATCCTTCACAGAAAAACCAAACATGTCAAATTTAATAGAGATTGAGTTATCAGTTGTAAATTGACGAACTAAAACTAGATTTTTTATAATGTTTGGAGCATGTACGTATTTTAAAATGAGGGGTTAGAGTGAGGGTAGTTGTGTAGTCCCATAGCCATAAATTGGAATAGTTTGACCATTACAACAGTTATCCAGTAAGGGTAAAGAGTACCTGATGTAGACGACATGTGAGATGTGTCTCCAGTGTCCATATACCAAGTCGGGTCCAAAGGAGTCAAGACAAGTGCATATATTGCGGTCTCAAAATCTGTTGGAGCTGGAGACCCGACTGCATAAGCCTACACCGGTCTAGAGCCTAAAAAAATAGGTTGTTGGTTTGGGCGAGCCTAACCAACACCAGTGGTCCTTGCCCAGTTTTTTTATAGGAAAAGGACAAGGAGGGATAGACCAAGGTGCTTGACACGACCCACCTCGATATTTCTAATGTTGTTGCGCATATGGATAAAACCACGGAGGCCAATACATCTGAGGCGCTCCACCACCACTCCAGAATTTTCATTGGTGGACCCATGACCCAAATTATTGTTCCCACTTCCACCACCCTTCCTTTGTTTGTATTTTGTTTTACAATTATTTGCATTCGAGTTGGTGACAGGACTCAAAATCCATCCATCGTTTGATTCATGGGCAACCATTAACGTTGATGAAGAGGTCGAATGTTTGTTATTGAGTCCAACTTCTTCGAGGGTAACCATGGATCGGGCTTGGAAAAATTTAGGTAATGGTTTGTTTTATAATTGTCCAACTATGTTATACTAGTTGGTTAATCTGCTAACCATTTTCAAAATGAGTTGTTCATTAGAGAATCTCCACATTGTGCATTTTATATGCTAATTGGTTCAATTGTTGACAATAAGCAAACGCCAATGAGAATTAAATATAATATTTAAAAAGAAAAAGAAAACCCCCGAGGGGGACTGCCCTTCAGAAAAACCGAGGGTCATTGCGTGAGAATTTGCGTTATCTTGAATGACATCATGCACGTGTTCCCAAGCCTCCACTGCCATGCTATTTTTCCAAGTCTTTTTTCATGTCTTTATTCAATAGTTCATCGAAGAGGATGGAGTAAATCCATCCTAAAACCATAGAATCATGTGTTCCCCACAATTCTATTTCCTCATCCATTGTTGGTATTTCCTCTTGTTATTTTTTTAAAATGATTATGTGTTCAAGAACACAAATGGATCGGGCATGCATCTTGAATAATTCTATCCACGTTACATATTTGCTATTTTTGAAGTTAAGAAGAAATGTAATGTTATTCTTGATGTTCGATGCAATTGCGGTATGGTAATTGCAAGGTTTTAGTTTTAGAGGTATGGCGTGAGGCCAGAGAAAGGGTGTCGAGCAACTGCGTTAAAGAAACAATGCAGCACTGCGTTTTCAAAGAAGGTGAGAAATTAGGTTTGCAAAAGCGTAAAATGAGTTTGGATAACCGTGGACTTGTGATACCATGAAATAATGTAATTCCTTACCTTAACAAAGTATTTTCATAATTAATACATACTAACTAGTACCACTAATCTTGAAACAAAATTACATAATTATAGGTACTAAACTAGAAATATATTAATTACAATAATCACATTAATGTTAATAATATCTTTTAACATTATCCTCATCAAAGAATTCTCATCTTTTGAAGTTGTGTCTTATTTTTGCCTTTCTAATGTGGGGAATTAATATCATGTTCATGAAATTCCATGAAACTAGTCCAAATCCAAAACTCGCACACGAGAGTAAGAAGAATCTAGCATCCCTCTTTCTCTCCTATCATCCAATGCTAAAAGTGTTTGAAAATGTGGGATCAAAATATAAATCGCAGTGGAAAAATATATAATCACTTTTTTTTTTCTTCTTGTAAATCTTATACAAAACTCATACATAGAAATGAAAAATTACATGACTATTTATAGGATTAGACTACATAAAATGAAAGGACAAAACTAATCTCATAATATGAAAAGTCACAATATGCAAGGACACATTCATGTGTATGAACGGACACCATATCAAAAGTCACATCCATTTATTTATTCAATGAATCTAGCTTATACTCTTCAACTTCCAACATCCCCTCTTAAGCTTGATTCTCTCGCATTCCAAGTTTGTGCCTCAACTTTTCAAAAATTTTGCGTTTCAGGGGCTTTGTGAAAATATCCGCCACCTGATCTTCGAATTCCAAGAACTTAATTTGAACATCTTTCTTAGCAATGCATTCTCTAATGTAGTGAAATCTTGTGTTAATGTGTTTGCTACGATCATGAAAAATAGGATTTTTTGCTAGTGCAATCACTGATTTGTTACCGATAACTACTTTCGTTGATTCCACGTCACCAAGATGAAGTTCTTTAAGTAAACTCTTTAACCACACAGCATGACAAACACTTGACGTCACAACAACATACTCAACTTCACATGTTGATAAAGTAACTATTGGCTGCTTCTTTGATGACCATGTGAAAGCACATCCTTCATAATAAAATACAAAATCACTCGTGCTCTTAAGATCTTCGAGATCTCCGGCCCAGACACTATCGCTATATCTGAACATTTTCATTTCTCCAGTTTCTGGATAAAACAACCCAAAATTGATCGTACCTTTGATATATTGAAGTATATGCTTTGTTACTTTGAGGTGATACTTAATGGGATTCTCCATATAATGACTAATGAGACCGACTGCATAAAGAATATTGGGCCTGGTGCATCAAATATCTCAAACTTCCAACCAAGCTTTTAAACAAAGTTGGATCGACACGATCTCCATTTATATCTTGAATTTATTTAAAATTCCCTTTGCATAGCCTTCTTGGGAAATGAATATCCCATCTTTCTTTTGATGCACCTCGATTCCAAGATAGTATGCCATTAGGCTAATGTCTGTCATCTCGTATTCTTTCGTCATCTCTTGTTTGAATTCATCAAACCACTCCTCATTATTTCCTGTAAAAATAAGGTTATCGACAGACAAACACACAATCAACATGTTACCTTTATCATCAATTTTCACGTAAAGAGCATGTTCATGAGGGCATTTATTAAATCCTCTCTCCATAAAAGTTTGGTCGATACGGCTATACCAAGCTCTTGGCGCTTGCTTCAAACCATACAGAACTTTCTTTAACTTCAACACTCTTCCCTCATGCCTGGTAACGAGTAACCTTCCGATTGATCTATGTAAACTTTTTCTTCAAGTAATCCATTCAAGAATGCCGACTTCACGTCCATTGATGAATCTTCCACTTCTTTGGGCTGCTAACAAGATCAAAAACTGAATGGTTTTCAAACGAGCTACAGGGGCAAAAACTTCATCATAGTCAATTCAAGCCTTTTGTTTGTATCCTTTGACTACGAGCCTTGCCTTGTATCGTTCTATCTCTCCTTTGGAATTCTTCTTTGCCTTGTAAACCCATTTAAGAAGAGAAAAAAGTTCCCAAGTTTCATTCTTCTTAATTGCACTAATCTCATCATTCATGGATTTCTTCCACTTTTGACTCTTTGGCGCCTCTTCAAAGTTTATGGGCTCAGTATCAGCAAACAAGCATAACAAGTTTGGATTTTGATTGAGCTCATAAATTTCTCTCAATGATTTTATCTTTTGATGTCTTACACTATTTGAAATCTCGCTTTCCTATGAAGGTTAATCACATGGGGGTGGCGATGGAGGACTCAAGGGTTCCATTGGCTCTTCTTCGACTTCTTTCAAAATAGGCTCAAAAGGGTAAAAATGTATATTGCTCCTTATCTTGAGTATTCCAGTCCCAAGAACTCTTTTCGTCGAACATGACATCACGACTAAGCTTCCTTTTGTTCTCAATTGGATCATACAATTTATAGCCTTTCGATGCTTGATCATAACCAACAAAAATATATTTTTGACTCTTCGCATCAAGCTTGCTCCTCTTTTGATCTGGTATGTGGGCATGTTCAATGCTACCAAATACTCGCAAATGTGAAATGCTTGGTTTGTAATCACTCCACTTCTCTTGTGGTGTTTGATCATGAACACTTCTTGTCGAACTCCGATTGGACAAATAAATGGCACATTTGACAGCTTCTACCCAAAATTCTTTTGGAAAACCCTTTCTTTTCAACATGAATCAAACCATATTCATAATGGAACGATTCTTCCTTTCCGCGACACCATTTTGTTGTGGAGAATAAGCAACAATAAGAGATTTCTGAATACATTATCCGACCTCATTACCTTGATTTGATAGTCACTTTGCTTTTCGACTAGATACTTGAACCTTTTAAAGTTTGAAAATGCCTTTGACTTGTTCTAAAAAAAAACCCAAGTTTCGACTAAAATCATCAATGAAAGTCAGAAAATACCGATTATTTCTGAGAGATGATGGTTCGATAGGTACGCATATGTCCGTATGGACTAGCTACAGCGGTTGCTTCGCTCTTTAGAGAGATTCTTTTGGAAAGGTGTGTTGATGTTGTTTTTCTTCAAGACAACCTTGATAAGTCCGATCAGGATGATTTATTACAGGCAGTCCTCCCGCTAACTTCTCGGAAGACATCTTTCTTAATCCACTAAAATTTTATGTGCCCGAGCCTCAAGTTCTGATTTGTACATATTTTTATGTGATTTTCGTGTGCTTTTGCATCGTATGTTGTGTGCTTTTAGAGTGTTTAGGCTTATCTTTTTATCATTTTTCTTCCTTTTGATGTTTTTCATCTCATTTGGTGTTTAATGTGTTTTTACTTTATTTTATATGAAATAATCTAATTTTGCTTTATTTTAGTGTTATAGCTCGAGACGACGAAGATTGGACGAGCAATGTGCTGTGCTGACACTGGGTACCAGTCTGACACAGGGTTACCCAGTGTCCGAGTCATGCCGACACTAGCTGCCGATGCCCGCAACCTGCACCCGCGTCGATCGACGCTTGGTCGACGCAAAGCTTCTGAAGCGTCGATCCTTGCTCCATCGATCGACGCACTGCCTGTCGACGCATGCAGCCTGCGCTCGTGTCGATCGACGCATCATCGACGCACCGTTGACGCTCCAGCAGTTTGAGCGGTTATTTTTGGAAATTCTATAAAAGGCCGGTGGTTTCTTCGTTTTGAGAGTGCTGGGACGAGGGGGAAAGGTCCAGAATAATGTAGAGAACCCTCGGTTCATGCCACCCTTCGATTCAAGCATAATTCGAGTTTTATAGTTCGTTGATTCGTCATTTCCAGTTTGTACGTCGTTCGAGTTTGTTTCTTGTCGCTGAAGATTGGTGGAGTGCTGTTGATTTCTTAAGATCATAAGTGTTCCTGAACTCTGTTTAATTGCTTTCTGGACTTTGCTTTAGTTACCTTTGTACGTTAGTGTTGTTATTTCATTTGGAATAAAAATGCTTGTACTTTGGTTTTGTTAAATTAGTTGTAATCTTTTTACCGTCTTTCTCGTTTTTATTTTATGTTTATTTGCTTCTATAGTTTAGTTGTGATTCTCGTAGATTAGTATTTTGATTCTTATGTATTTTCTCATTACATGCTTTGTTTATGCTTGAAGATGGTTTTTATTAATGCTAATATTCATGCTTTGGTGTAAATGCTTATTGAGGTTATATTGTTGATTATGTTTATGCTTGTTGGTTGAGATTTATCGTTCTAGTGTGCTTAGGGTCATTTAGAACCATCGGGATTGACAACCCCAATCGTGGAGATGATTCTGGCGCACTAGAACCCTCATTTTTTATAATCGTTTTTAAAGCTTTTAATCTTTATGCTCGTAGATGTTAGAACTCCTCAAACCATATTTGATCGAGTGTTTAATTAGTTTTTATTTTCATTTCTACGTACGTAAAATCGAACACCGAAATAGTTTCCGATTAGTCTTCCTTGTGATTCGACTCGAGTCAGCTTATCGCCTACAATAGCTCCGTTTTCTTGCGGGCGAGCTTTTTATTTTAAAACGAAAAAGTTCGACTCAAGTTCCAAAACCAAGACTCGTCTTCAAAATACGCTTTTAATCACTTTTCCATATCGTGCTGAGTTTTCAACATGAACATTCTATTACTTGACATTTGTACCTTAGCTATCATTTCCCTTTGCAATTCCTTATGTAAAAGATTTGACCTTTCATGTGCACGTCGTACCCCTTTTCAAGAAATTGTCCAATGCTCAAAATATTTACTTTCATCCCAGGTACATAGTAAACATTTTCAATGAATTGGTGTCCACCATTCTTCAATCGAATGAGAATCCTTCCTTTTCCTTGGATGGTGATTTTTAACATATCACCAAATGTGATGTTTCCGGCAACAGTAGCATAAATGTCAACGAACATGTGCTTCTCCCTGCACATGTGATTACTCACACCTGAGTTGAGGTACCACGAAGTATTTTCTTCTTCGATTGACGCTTTCAATGCCAACAACGATTGATCAGAATATTTTTGAACAAAATGAACCTTTTTGGATCTAGACTCATTTCGGCACTCCAAAACATAGTGCCCAAACTTGTGTCAATTATAACATTTGAAATCTTGCTTATTTTGATGAAGATTAAATCCACCTCTTCCACGAGCTCGTGATTGACGAGGTTCCGATTGTGACTCTTCACTTTTGTATGAACTTTGCTCTTCTTGACCTTGTTCATGGACACGACCGAGGCCTTGCCCATGACCAAGACCTCTTCTATGGCCGCGATATCCAAAACTATCGGATTTATGTTGGTCGAAATTGATCATCATTGCTTGAAGAGATTGATCGACTTCTGGTTCTCTAGTAGGTCTTTTTAGTTTTTCTTCATGCACTTGTAATTTTCCGAGCAACTCATTCAAGTTAAGAGTCTCGACATCATTTGACTCTTCAATGGCTATTACAATATAGTTAAATTTTGCACAATAGATCGAATTTATCCATTGCTTTCGAGTTTGTTAACAATCATCATGACTTTTGAGACGTAGTCGGACACTTCTTCGGATTCTTTCATCTTCAATGACTTAAATTCTCCTCGTAGAGATTTGAGTCGAACTTTCTTAACTTTGTCAATGTCTTTGAAAGCAATGTTACGAATATCCCGTGCTTGTTTCGCAGCGGTTGCTTGCGAAAATTTCTCAAAATTATTGTCATCCATGCCGATTTGAATGATAGAGAGAGATCTTTGATCTTTTACCGTGGCTTCTTTTAAGGTTCTCCTTTCGGCTTGGCTTAAAGTAGCAGGATCTTGTGGAAAATCATATTCTTTTTCAATGTACATCTTGTCCACCAAGATATATCTTCATTTAAATGCTCCATCGATTAAAGTTATCTTTCGATATATTTGAAAATGGGAATGCTCCACATGAGGCCATCGTCTTTGTAGAGAATCAAACCTGGCTCTGATACCACTTTGTTGGAAAATGTGAGCTCAAAATATAAATCATAGCGGAAAAATATATAAACACTCTTGTTTTTCCTCTTGTAAATCTTATAAAAAACTCACACATAGAAATGAAAAACTACATGGCTATTATAGGATTAGACTACATAAAATGAAAGGACACAACTAATCCCATAATATGTAAATGCACAATATGAAAGGACACATTTATGTGCATGAATGGACACCATATCAAAAGTCACATCGATTTTATTTATTCAATGAATCTAGCTTATACTATTCAACTTCCAACAAAAAGAAATAATCCGAGAGCTATTTTTCTTCTCTCGTTGTCCTTCCATCTCTCTTCTCTTTTCAATTCCAAACATTTCTCTCTAATTTCAACCCCATTCTCATTGAATAAAAGTTGAATGAAAGATTCAATATACAAAGTTAATTCACTATTTTGACATCAATTTCTCGCTCTCTACAGCATGTCCTCGCAGCATCGACTTCATTTGTTCTTTCTACACCCGTTCTTGCAACTATTTGGACAAATTTTATGAATTATAAGACAAGTTCTTAATTTGGTGTTTTTAGGGTTTGTATTTCATTATTCACGTGACTTTAGGTCTTTTATTTGATAATGAGGTAGGTTTTGATTTGATAATAAATTATCTTTGTTTTTATTTCACACTTTTCTTGAGTTTTTTTTAACAATTTCTCTTGTGAAAAATTGCATATTTTAATGCATTATTGTTGATTTCTTGTTTCTTCCATACTCCAATTTTTCACAATGAAAATGAAGTTTGTATGATTAATAATGAGGCATAATAAGATGAATATGATAGCACAATATGTGAGAGGTTCTGTGATATATTAACTTGTTGATTTATTGTGCAGTTTCTAGTTATAATGTTCCTGAGATTATTTTAATTACTGTTTGATGAATCTTTGTACATAAGGTTGTGTGATGAATATGCTTCTACGTTGTGCTGAATATTTTTTGTGAGCTTTTATTAATTATAAAAGATGTATATGGTCTATAGTCTAATGTGTTTGATAACTATAAATGTATTATTGATGTATTGTTTGATGAATATGACTATACTATGTGATGGATATGTTTTGAGGATATTTCTTAGATAGAAAAGCTTTATGTATTGTACTATGTTGTATGATGAATATGACTGTATTGTGTTAAGAATATGATTGCAGGATGTGACGAATATATTTTGTGAGTATTGATATATTTGTATACATGTGGATTTGCTTTGCAGTCAGGTATTACTGGAGATGGTTATACTGTCCATTCAAGTTCTGAAAGTTCAAGCTTGATACTTGTTAGTCTTATTACGACCAAAGTTTGCACCGTTGATAGGTTCTTTGAGTTGGAATTCTTTAAGTTCAAACACAATAGTCAATTGGTAGTTATTTGATGTTTGCAAAGTTTTATAAGTAAAATCTCAAATCTAGATGGAATCTTAGTTTTATTAAATTCCAGACCTTATATGTTTATAATGAAGGTGGTTACAATATTTTTGTTATTTAGATATGAAAGTTCAACTTTATTTTTGATATGTCGAGATTAAGGTTGTAATAGAACCGAGCTCTCTTAGAAATATTTAATGTGAAAAGCTCATGGACACGTTTGTTTTCAGGATAAGGAGCCCGGGATTGAGTTCTCCTTGTTTATAAGCTTGCAGCTTGATCTCCAGCTCACCAGTTGAGTTCAGACTACACTCAGGGTCATTGTTTGCCTATTTTTCAGAGCAAAGTGCATATCTAGTAAAAAATCAAACACTTACCATAATGAAAGCTTGTCAAAAAATTATAAATAATATTTGAAATAGTTTAAAAATCAAATTAAATCCAACATAACAATTATACCTGTCTATATTCAACATGTCTTTGTGTTATTTGAACAATACCTCGCTCATAGTGAATTCAACTATTATCCTGTAGTGTCTTTTTGATTTGCATTTATTCAGTGTGTGTCATTACAAAGCATGATTATATTGTGTGATGAATATGGATGTATTATGAGATGAATATGAGTACACTGTGTGATGAATATGTTTATAACACTTTATTATAAATGTAATGTGATTGTATTTTATGATAAATAATAGTGTATTATGTGATAAATTTAACTACAATATGTGATGAATGTGTATATAAAAACACAACTTCCCCGATTATATTTCTCGTTCTTTAAAAAGCTTTGAATATGAAACAAGGATATGTAGGCATGTAGCGATGAATATGTATAATAAAACTAGGTATGAGAATAGC
Source organism: Phtheirospermum japonicum (assembly GCA_014905375.1). Taxonomy (NCBI): domain Eukaryota; kingdom Viridiplantae; phylum Streptophyta; class Magnoliopsida; order Lamiales; family Orobanchaceae; genus Phtheirospermum; species Phtheirospermum japonicum. Next base: position 1,154,531 of record BMAC01000255.1, on the reverse strand, counting down.
AACAACAATCTTGAATGTGTGTTCGATAGAGAATGTGGATGTAATGATGAAATAATATGTACAAGCACATGGAAAAAGAGCAACAAAAAACATCTTAATCTTTCCAATTATATTTTGTATCAAAATACCTATTATCAAGATGCAAAATCCAAGTTATTGATGATAGATTATCGTGTGTCTGTCTCTTGATCAGTGATGCTTTGTCGTGGAGACATTATTCGATGATTTTTTTAGTCTGGTTGAGACTATTGGGTTTCAAGGTAGATGTGTGATTTCTTTTAATTTCATAAATGATATTTAAGTTACTCACATGTGGGAGTCTACAGAATGTGGCCCGAGTTCATGAAGCTTGATGTGTTCGGGTGCAAGATATACCAATGATTTATACATATATGTATATATTGTTTTGTGTATTTTTGTGTCTCATTTTGCGTGTTTAACTTGAGTATTTATCATAATATGATTCATTTTGATTTATTTCACATTTTCGTAGTTTGTTTCATCTTTTTATTAATTTTCATCTTTTTCTTGTATTTTTTTGGATTTTTATATTATTTTACTGTGTAGAGTCAAACTTGGTCAAACCTAGCCGAGGTTAGAAGGCGGGCCAAGCCCAAAAATTCTCGTGATGAGTTTTTGTAATTTTTAGTGGTGATGAAATAAGAAAAGTGGGTTCATGTCTCGGTATTATCGGAATTCGATTCGATCGTAATAATCAATATGTTTTTACCTTGTGAAAGTAGAGGTAAAATGAAAATAAACAAAATTAAAGCAAATAAAGGAAATAAAATGAATGTAAATGCAAGCAATAAGGAAAATAAGTAATAAAATGCAATATTTCACAAAGTACAAGCGTGGAAGCCTAAGGTACAACTATGTATAAAAACTCAAATAATACAAATTAACAAAAATTGAAAGCAACAATTGAAATAACATTAAAAGTTGACGTGAAAGTTTAAATCTTTTCGAAAAATAACAAGAAACGAAGAGTAGATTTAGGATTTAACATAAAACTATGCATGAAAAATAAATTCAAAATAAAGCACATGAAGAACTCATAATAAAAACGATCCGAGACTCGTTATATGATCTAGACGTGTCACTCATCTAGATTCCATGGACGATTCACAAGATCTAACAAGAAATCTAAGAGATAAGGCAAAAAGCATAAAATGAAGAACAAGCATGAAACATATGAAATACTCAAAATAAAAACGATCAAGGACTCGATCTATGATCTAGATGTGTCACTCACCTAGATTCTATAACCAATTCACAAGATCCAACAACTAATCTAAGAGCCAAGACAAAAAGCATAAGATGAAGAACAAGCATGAAATTGAAGAACAGGCATGAAATTAAAAAGAAAGCTTACTTGAATTAAAGAGAGAACCCAAATGTTTGAATGGAATTACAATCAAAATTATAATTCAAGAGAATACTTGAATTCTTCTTGAGCTTACAAACCCAAAGAAAAACTTGAAATTAAATCTAGAGAGAGAGTGATTAAGTCCCAAACCCAAGCATTGGTTGGGAGGAGATGTCTTTGTTTTGCATGTAATTGTTGTATTTTTCCTAGTATTTTTAATTAAGGTTTAGTGTTGTTTTTAGTCGTTTTTAGTTGTTTATTCTAGTTCTTAGGTCATTTTCTTATTTTTAGGATTAAAACTTGGTATGTGCATTTTTGGTGCCGTTTTGTGGGTTTTGAATTCAAAATTCGTATGTTGTAGATGGCACGAGGAATTGGACTGGCTCTAAGTTTCTAAGGATCGAGTCGAGGCATTGAAGCTCAGAAATCCATGCAGAAATGAGGAAATCAAGCCTGATCGACTGCCCAATCGACTGCCCGATCGACTGCCCGGGAAGTCAGCAGTCGATCGACTGAGCCCAAGAAAATCGACTGCAAGACAGTTTGCTCCCCAAAAATGGCATGGCAGTCGATCGATTACTACCATTCGATCGACAAGCAGTCTATCGACTGACACTAGTCGATCGACCCGCAGCCGATCGACTGCGAGTTCGGGAATTTAAGTGTTTTGACGTCCTTGTCCCTACTAGCAACTATATAAACCCCACAACTTGACTTGAGGGACAACTCACTTAACCCCCAACTCTTGCATGAGTATTGGGCTTAATTCTCTCTTCCATTTTCTAGATTTACTTTCTCTCTCTTAGGTTTTAGATTTAATCTTCAAGCATTTCCTTGGGTATGTTAGCCTAAGAAGAGTCCAAATACTCCTTTGGATTAGCACTTTTTATTATAATTCAAGCTATTGGATCATCATCTTTTAATATAGTAAGCTTTCCTTTTAATTTCAAGCTTGTTCTTCATTTACATACATGTTCTTCAATTTTATGTTTTTTTCCTTAGCTCTTTGAATTCATGTTGAAACTTGTGATTTGGCTATGGATTCTAGATGAGTGACACATCTAGATTGTAGATCGGGTCTTAAGTTGTTTAAATTCCAAGTTGTTCTTGTGCTTTATTTGCAATTTAATTTTCATGCATAGTTTTGGTTTAAATCCTAGATCTAGTGCTTGATCCTTGTTATTTCACGTAAAGTTTCGAAATTTGACGTTAATTTTCATTACTCTTGCTATTTGTGCTTTCAATTTTAGTAAATTTGCATTTTTCAAGTTTTTATGTACATGCAAGCTTAGTTGTACCTTGTGCATGCATGCTTGTACTTGGTGAAACAATGCTTGTTTTTGCATATTTCCTTGATTTGCTTGCATTTTCAATTAAGGCATACGACCGAGACATTCTACCAACTTGCAATTTCAATTCCTAGTGTAGTTTAGCTAGTTTATTTATTTTATTTTTATTTTCCTTTTATTTTCCAAGCTTGAAACACATTGATTCTCTCAATTGAATCGACTTCCGATAATACCGAGCCAAGAACCCATTGATTTATTTCAACACCACGATAACTCTTCTAACAAAATGGCGCCATTGCGACACGACTTGGTTAAGGCTCTCGATTTGGTTGTAGTTTCATTGTGTTTTTAGCTTTCTTTTGTTTTTGACGTTTTTGTTTAGTATGCAAGGTGCTTATGACTATGGTGGATACATTCCCAACATGGGAGGGCATGGTGCAAACCACGTTGCCAATGGTGGGTATGGATATGGGCAACCCGGCATGGGAGGGCATGGTGCAAACCATGTCGGGTTTAATGGTTTCTCGGGCGTGAATGGTTCCTTGGGTGGTTATGGAGCTCCGATTTCCTATTCGAACGTGCAAGACCCGATTTCCAATCTGTATGGTTATGGTGCTCCTCAATATTTTCCTAATATGCCGAGGCCAAATCCCGACCCGTATGACGATTCTCGTATTTCCAATTTCAATCATGCCCCAATTGGTGCCACCAATAGTGTCCCTAAGCACGATCCATATTGGATGATTGGCTCCTATATCGCAAGTGGCCCCCCCATCCGTACTATGAGGGATGTTAATCAACCTTTTTTGGGATGTGGATGGTGTGGATCGCGTGGTCATGTTACCGACTCTTGCCTTTTTGAGGATGTGTATGAAAACCATGGATATCCGGGGGGGACCTGATTGTGCTCCACCATTATTTGCTCCGCCGACGACTTCTACTCCTCTTGTTACTCCTCACGAGGGCCTGTATCATCGTGATACCCCGATGATTGCTCCTACTCCACGATAATTCTCAAGTCCGCCTTCACATACGTTTTCGGTCGCGTTCTTCGATAAGTGTGGGGTGGTTGAGGATACGGTCATCTRGCCATCGGAGGAGGAATTGTTTTCGATTCCGAGTATTTTTACTCCTCTTGACCCCTTACCTTTTAATTCAAAGCAATCTTGTGAAGAMTGGGTGTATATGGACTTCATCAAGGCCACGGTCGAACGAATTTATTTGGAGAGGAGCAATTAGGAGGTGGTTGGCCCGAACGTTGATATTGGAGGATGTTTTGAGGACGATGAGCCCCTTATTCTTATTTATGAGCCCGTTGTGCCTCTATGTACCCAAGACTTGTGTGAAGAAGTTTTTTTATGGGTCGTTGAGGGCAACAGCGACTTTTTAGAGGGGGAGGTGGGGGTTAGTGATGATAAGCTTGGAGAAAAAGATGATTATCTTGAGGAGGATGAGGAGAGCAAGTCGATTATTATCCTTGCAAACTCGCACCGGGAAGAAGGGGAGAAGAGGATGGTTGAATGGTTTAAAATTCTTAAGAGTGATATTGATTGGAGACCGGGAGTGGTTGAGAGAGTGAGCTCGTTGAATTCGATTCTTAATGAAATGATGAGAGCCGGGATTTGGAGATTTTTATTGGAGGGCTTGATGTTCGTACTCGCCGGGAGTGAGTGGGTGAATCCCATTCATATAGTGCCCAAGACGAGCGGCTCGTTAGTTCTCGAGGATGGAGACGGAGAATTGTTGGCCATGAGGGCAACGACGAGATGGAGGATGTTCATCGATTCTAAGAAGTTTAATCCGGCTACCAAGAGAGATCATTTCCCTCCCTCGTTTGTCGATCAAAGGTTGAAGAAGATAGCCGACCATTACTCCTATCGTTTCTTTGATGAGTCTTCGGGTCATTTTAAAATCACCCTCCCACCCGAGGACCTAGCCGAGACGAGCTTCAATTGCCCGCTTGGAACGTTGACTTTTTGGCGGATCTTATATGAACTATGCAATGCGCCAAGGACGTTCCAAGGAGTGGATCCTCCCGATAAGGAGGAGATTGTTTTGGTGGACCCTCCCGTGATTTTTCCACCTTGACCAAAAGGGATCACATCAAGCTAGTGACGTAAAACAAGCGCTTCTTGGGAGGCAACCCAAGTTCTTTCCATTTCTTTCTTTCTTTATTTCTTTTATTGAAAAATCCAAAAACATTCAAAAATCCAAAAATCCAAAAACATTAAAAAAATTAAAAAATCCAAAAAATTTGAAAAATTGAAAAACAAACAAAAAATATTTTGTTGAAGTTCATGTACATATTTCCTTGCGTTTTTGATTTTGTGTGATTTTCCTTTCTAGGTTTTATTTCCCGACGTTGACCATTGGACAATTGATAAAAAGTGGTAGCGTTCGTGAAGCCGGGAGATACTAGCCATGCTCGATTTTTGCTTAGATTGCCTAGGTGGACCTCACCGAGCTCGACCAAAACTCGCTCGGTTGAGGGAGTTTCTGTTCATCCCCCTTTTTTACTTGATTTTCATTAAAATGCAATGAGGGCATTGCATGGTTTAAGTGTGGGGTGGATAGGTGGTTAGGGTCCCGGTTTTTGTCAAGCATGATTTGTGGTTTTTAACTCGAGCCTTGGCGAAGTGACGCTTACTATTTGCGCTTTTATATGGTTGAGTCGATTTTTGTGTCTTTTGTGTGTTTATTACATGTTTGAGCAACTCCACGTGCTTGGAAGTTTGAATAATTTACTTGTCGGGTTTTCGCATGTTTATGGCCTCTTGTGTGAAGGGTTAAATTTTTGTGCTTCGTCCAAAAAAAAACCGCCTATATATATATATAATCAACATTTTCTCGTGAAAAGATTGCAACGTTCTAAAAGCTCTTTTGATTTCGCTCCCAAGTTCGGTCCAAACTAGTGAGTAGCCTTGTGTGATTTATCGGCTTGCTTGCATTTTTACGGAAATTGCATTGAGGAGGTTTGACTTTGCACGTACATGATTGAATTCGAAAATGACCTCGAGACACTTATATCACCCTTGTTCCAGCCATATCCATAAATTTAAGCTACTTAAAAATTCCAAATGAGCCCCTTTGAGCCTTTATCCCGTTTCTTGTTAGCTGAGCTCGATTTTAGCTCTTGTATCTTCATAATTGTGAGGTGAGAGAGTTTATTGTTAGTTGACAAGAAATGTGAGGGAAATCGATTGTGGGTTTCGGGTTTTGAGTTGCTTATACAAAAAAAAAAAAAAGAATAATACTCCAACACAAATCACGAAAAGTGATAAAGCGTGCGTTCAAGTAAAAAGCCTAATTTAAAGGCTAAGTTTAGTAAAAAGAAGCAAATTGAAAAAGCTTCGAAGTGTTGTGAAATAAAAATCGGAAAAGCGTGTGAGTATACGAAAGGGTTTCGAATGAGAGTTTGGTGAATTGGGAAGGGTGAAGCGATCATAAGAGCTTCGGGTTTTAGAAGATAGGAGACCTTACCAAAGAGCCAACATTACAACCCCATAATAAAGACCTCTTTCGATTCCTATATAGTCATGTACCATGAGCAATTTTGAGCGTCCAATTTGTGAAATCTTGACGAGTGCATGCATTGTCCGATTCGAGCGTATACACGTCCTATATACACTTGAGCGAATACCCTCAAATTTCCATTTGTGAGGAATTCATCGATTTGGCTTGCATTTGAGAAAGAGTAATACGACCAATGCTTGACACTAGCGAGTTTATGTTGATAATCCCATCATATTAATACGGATAAGCACAAGGATTTTTCTTTTTACACTATGCTCATTTCATGTACACTCTCGATTCTTTTCGTTTTTCGAGGACGAACAAACCGATAAGTGTGGGGTAGTTGTTTTGCATGTAATTGTTGTATTTTTCCTAGTATTTTTAATTAAGGTTTAGTGTTGTTTTTAGTCGTTTTGAGTTGTTTATTCTAGTTCTTAGGTCATTTTCTTGTTTTTAGGATTAAAACTTGGTATGTGCATTTTTGGTGCCGTTTCATGGGTTTTGAATTCAAAATTCGTATGTTGTAGGTTGCACGAGGAATTGGACTGGCTCTAAGTTGCTAAGGATCGAGTCGAGGTATTAAAGCTCAGAAACCCGTGTAGAAACGAGGAAATCAAGCCTGATCAACTGTCCAATTGACTGCCCGGGAAGTCAGTAGTCGATCGACTGAGCCCAAGAAAATCGACTGCATACCTCAAAGAATCGACTGCAAGACAGTGTACTCCCCAAAAATGGCATGGCTGTCGATCGATTACTACCAGTCGATCGACAGGCAGTCTATCGACTGACCCTAGTCAATCTACCCGCAGTCGATCGACTGATCCGCAGCCGATCGACAGCGAGTTCAGGAATTTAAGTGTTTTGACGTCCTTGCCCCTACTAGTAACTATATAAACCCCATAACTTGACTTGAGGGACAACTCACTTAACCCCCAACTCTTGCATGAGTATTGGGCTTAATTCTCTCTTCCATTTTCTAGATTTACTTTCTCTCTCTTAGGTTTTAGATTTAGTCTTCAAGCATTTCCTTGGGTTTGTTAGCCTAAGAAGAGTCCAAATACTCCTTTGGATTAACACTTTTTATTGTAATTCAAGCTATTGGATCATCATCTTTTAATATAGTAAGCTTTCCTTTTAATTTCAAGCTTGTTCTTCATTTACATGCATGTTCTTCAATTTTATGTTTTTTGCCTTAGCTCTTTGAATTCATGTTGAAACTTGTGATTTGGCTATGGATTCTAGATGAGTGACACATCTAGATTGTAGATCGGGTCTTAAGTTGTTTAAATTCCAAGTTGTTCTTGTGCTTTATTTGCAATTTAATTTTCATGCATAGTTTTGGTTTAAATCCTAAATCTAATGCTTGATCCTTGTTATTTCACGTAAAGTTTTGAACTATGATGTTAATTTTCATTGCTCTTGCTATTTGTGCTTTCAGTTTTAGTAAATTTTCATTTTTCATGTTTTTATGTACATGCAAGCTTAGTTGTACCTTGTGCATGCATGCTTGTACTTGGTGAAACAATGCTTGTTTTTGCTTATTTCCTTGATTTGCTTGCATTTACAATTAAGGCATACAACCGAGGCATTCTACCAACTTGCAATTTCAATTCATAGTGTAGTTTAAGTAGTTTAATTATTTTATTTTCATTTTCTCTTTATTTCCAAAGCTTGAAACACATAGAATCCTTTAATTAATCGATTTCCGATATGACCAAGCCAAATGCACCTTTAATTTCCAAAACCACGAAAAACTACACTTCAGCCTTTTACAAAAAGAGAGTAAGCTTCCATTTATAAAAGGTTTAATTGGGGTTAAATGGGTCAAATTGGGCTTTAAGGCTTTAGATTCCCGGGTTTGACGAATTTTGACCCAAAATGGTCATTCAAGACCATTTGGGTCAATTTGGGCTCGATTGGCTCGACAATTTCGCGAAATAGCTCGACATAGGCCGAGACAGCGCGGCGCTGAGCGGGTGTGTGTGTACGTATCGGCTGACTCGGACACTGGGTAACCCAGTGTCGGCAGCTATCGGTGGGGCGTCGACCAACCCAGCCAGGATCGACGCTCACAGAGAGTGACGTCGGCTTGAGCATCGACATGCATCGACCAATGCGGGCGGCGGACTTGGACACTGGGTAACCAGTTTCGGCAACGTACCCAGTGTCAGCCGTAATACTTCAAATCGAGGCCCGATTTGGGCACGACTTGGCTTGAACTTTGGTCTTCAATGCCTTTACCTATGAAAATAGAATTTTGAACATAAAAACCCAATAATTTCACCAAACCTCAAACTAAATGAATCCATTTAACCCAATTAAATATAAAGTCAACAAGAAACATTAAAAACAACAAAACAACCTAATAACTTAATGAAACTAGTAAAAACGACACTAAACCCTAATTAAAAATACGAGAAAAATACTAAAATTACATTAAAAATAACCACCCCACACTTATCAGTTTGTTCGTCCTCGAACAACGAAAAGAATGAAGAATGTACATGCAACGAACATTGTGTTAAAAGAAAAGCCCTTGTGCTTATCCTATTTAATATGATGAAAGTATCAGCCTAAACTCGTTATCGTCAAGCGTTGCTCGTATTACTCTTCCTCAAATGAAAACCAAATCGATGACTTCCTATCAAATGGAATTTTGAGGGTGTTCGCTCAATTCGCTCAAGTGTTTGTTTATATGGGACGTGTATACGCTCGAATCGGAAAATGCATGCACCTTGTCAAGATTTTACAAATCAAAAACTCAAAAGCACCCATTGTACATGACCAAATAAGAATAGAAAGAGGTCTTTATTTTGGGTTGTAATGTTGGCTCTTTGGTACGGTATGGGATATTTGGATATAGTTACTAACACACGATCAAACGTGAATAATAACACACGAAACCTTATTTTATAAAACTTGAAGCTTATGATCTCTTCACCCTTCCCAATTCACCAAACTCTCATTCGAAACCCTTTCGTATACTCACAAGTTTTTCCGACTTTATTTCACAACACTTAGAAGCTTTTTAAATTTTCTTATTTTCACCAAATTTTAGCCCTCTTTACATTAGGCTTTTCATTTAAATGCACGCTTTTATCACTTTTCATGATTTGTGTTGGAAGTTTATTCTTTTTTGTATAAGAAACTCAAAACCCGAAACCCACAATTGATTTCCCACACATTTCTTGTCAACTAAAAACATACACTCTTACCTCACAACTTATGAAGATATAAGAGCTAAAATACGGCTCGGCTAACAAGAAACGGGGTATAGGCTCAAGGGGGCTCATTTGGGGTTTTTAAGTAGCTTATATATTTGGATATGGTCGGAATAATGGTGATATATGTGACTCAAGGTCATTTTCAAATTCAATCATGTACGAGAAAAATCAAGCCACCTCAATGCAATTTCCATAAAAATGCAAGCATGCCGATAATTCACACAAGGCTATAGTTTGCACCGGGTTTTGGAAAACAAAATCAAAAGAGCTTTTAGATCTTTGCAATCTTTTCTTGAGTGTATGTTGATTATAAATATATATATATATATATATA
>BMAC01000255.1:1102346-1138087 GCA_014905375.1 Phtheirospermum japonicum | reverse complement strand
TATATATATATATATATATATATATTTACTTTTTTTTAATAGTGTCCCACTAATTCCCACCCTGCAACTATCATATCTCATTAACCAATGATAAATAAAACTCTCATCTCACAAACTTAAACGAAATAAGAGCTACAATTAAGCTCGTGGCTAATAAAGAGATGGAATAAAGGCTCAAGGGGCTCATTTGGGATTTTTAATGGTTTTTATTTATGAATAAGGCCGGAAACGGGTTTTATATGAGCCTATCGTCAATTTCAAAACCCAATGTACACATGCGATTAAGAGACCTTTCAAAACACTTATCGAACCACAACATGAAATGATGATAAAAACACAATGCTTCTCACTAGGGTTCAATTCAAACTTTGAAAACAAAGTGATCGAGTTTTTTAAGTTTTACAGAATTGGTAACGACAAAGTGTTGTTTTAAATACATATAAGTGGTTTTGGAAAATTGCACTTAAACAAGCTCAAAAGAATCTAAACATCATACCACATAATACATGATTTCGACAGGCATGCCAGTACAAACACAAATGAGCATGGGCAAATATTCAACAAAAGTTGACGTAATCAATTGGTTGACTAGCATTTTGTTACGAGAATGTGACTGTGTTATTAAAAATGGTTTGAACTAAGCATGCATAGGACTCTAAATGATCTCTCGAGGACTGCGCGGTTGTTCGATCATTCATAAATCTTTCCCGATCGGACTGGAGTCCAGTGGACATTGTCCGATCGGTCGTCTCTGTGTCATCGATCGAACGGTGCCGTCCCCTCCCCTTATCAAGAAAACAAAGCAATCTCCTGGTTGATAAAACATGAACATGAACATGGGGAATTGAAAAGTTTCCATAACCAACGCATGCAAATGAGTAAACCACGAGTTAACAATAGCCAACCCATCACGAACATAAAAGAAATAATAATACATCAAATAAATCCGAATAAATAATAAATAGTCTAGAAAGCGAATAAAAAGTGGATAGAGTGGTGATATAGATTGTGGGTCATAGCCCCGCCTATTGGTCCATGTCGTCCGGGGGTGGAGGTGGGTAGATTTGCTCAAAACGGGAGAGGTGCTCGTTAATTGTAACGAGGTATCCATGATTCGCCTCCACACTCCCGGTCAATCGAGAAAGTTGCTGAGTAATTTCCACCCAGTTGTTGCCCAATGTCGTCAACGTGCTCCGGAAATAATGAGCCTCCTCACGCGCAGCCAAGGTGTCTTGTTGAGCGTTTCTCATGTGCTCCTCTTAATGGATACGCAACTGCCTCATTTGATATCATGCGCGCTTGGAAATCCTGCTGTTGCTGCCACTGCTCGCCCGAAAAATACACGCCGTCCCCATACTCTCCATGATCACTAGTTTGGGAACTGGTGTTCCCATCTCCTCCCTCGCTTGTGTTCTCTTCCCCTCCGTCTTCCGCATTCTCATTTTCATTCGCCTCCTCTTCATCCATGTCGTCGTTCTCGTCCTCATCTTCCTCATCGTCATCATCGGCTTCGTCGTTTTTGGAATCCTCAATTACTTCGGCTCTCACCCTCTCCATGTGCGACATGAATGACGGAATAGCGACGTTCCGCCCATTACTCATACGGCTTTCGACCAACATTTCCATGCTCGGATACACGATGTCGTCGTCATATAGATCACAACCATGATGGCGTGCGAGCTCGAAGACAAAGGCTCCCAGAGTGAGCTTTGCCGTTTTCTTTTCCCTTACTTGTTGAACATTCTCGATTGCAGCAATCAGGAGTGGATAAATGTTCACGTTTCCTCGGTGGTAAGCCATCCATAATGCCTTCAACTCGGTGGATGATATCCGTGTAGCGTCCTCCTTACCTAGGAACACTTGCATGAAAAATTTATATGTGAGGTAAACGGCATTCGACTTTCGAATTGAAACGGCACCAGGGCTCTGGTGGTGATCCGGAAAGCTTGGTCCACCACGCCTTCTTATCGTAGTCGTTGATTTGAAAAGTTTGGTTCATCTCATGTCCGCTATCAATCCCAAAGATGGCGTCGAGGTCCTCCCGGTCGGTGTGGATCATTTAGTTTCAGAGACGACACTTGAAGGACCCATCGGCGAGTGCTTCGAATGTAGTGAAGAATTCAAGCATAAAGGTGAGATAGCCCGGTTAATTCACCCGGGCCCATTTCATGAGGTCGAGAGCCGTGAGTCCATTTATGAATTTCTCGACTGTCTTATCACCGATTGCAACCTGCTCCTCTCAGAATTTGATATTGATGAAGCGGGGATGATAGACATCCCGCTTGACGAGGGACTTGTAGAGCATAACCTCACGATCGTCCGTAAGGTCAAAATGGGCTATCCCTCCCCGAGTGTTTCTCGTCACTTGTCTAGGAGTCTTTCCACGTCTTGGACGAGAACCGGATGCCATAGCGATGCAGAAATTACAAAAACTCTCACAGGAATTTGATCGAGCACCTTTTGTGCGCCTTGGAAATCCAACCAATTCAAGTTCAACTCGCATAATCCCAACTCCAAACACCATACAACCTGCAATCCAATGCCTCAAACAATTCAATAATCCTGAGTTTCAGTCATTATACCTTGAGTTTTTCGTGTTTGGAAACGTTGGTAAAGTTGGGTGCGATGTGAAGGGATTGTGATTAATTTCCCAAATTCTCCGGACGGATGTAGTTGGGTATATATTGTCTCCAATCGGACGCGTAGTTGTTCTCAAATTTCTGGGTAGTGGAGTCTCGACGTTTGAATTCTTGAGTTTGTTCTGCAAAGGAGAAAAAATGGAGTGTTTTAGAATAGAATCTGCGAATGGGCCAATAGCAGTTTTATAAACTGCGCAGTTGTCTGATCGGTCAGTGGGTTGGTCCGATCGGACTGCGGTCCAGTAGGCTTTGTGCAATCGGTCGAGGTTCTTGACCGACTGGTCTGCACTATTCTCCGATTTTTTTTATTCATTATTTGTTTACTATATATATATATATATATATATTAATTATTATTAATATTATTATTACGGTGCCCTGCAAAAATTCATAGATGAAAATCAGGTATGAGCAAGTTATTCCACACAATAAATCATTTATTTAATATTTTGAGCAAAATTGCTCATTATTTCCATAACAAGAACATCACATAATTATTAGATTTCCTTAAACAGCCTAATAACTACTTAGGTCCGAATACTAGTTCGTGAAATTCTTCCACCTGCTCTTCAAGGTCAGTAATCCTACCCTTCAGACATATGATCTTAGCATCCGCATCATCCAAGATGTTGTGAAGGCGCTCGATGTTTTTAGTCAGAGCGACCTCCTCTGTGAGAAATTCGTGGAGATCGGTTTGAAGTTTGTGGATCTTCTGACGATATTCCTCCAACTCTTCTTCCAGCTTCTCGACTGTATCCTCGTATTTCTTGCTCGTCACCCAACCATAGGCAGTGTTATTATGATGATTCATGGTTTTGGATGCTGGAAAATGCTCAGAAATATGAATGATGAGAAAGAGGATTGGCTTGAGGGTGGGTTTATATAGGTTGGAGAGTGGAGGTAAAAGGATATTCAGAATCAAATAATATCAAGAGGAAGGGAAAGAGAGTATTTACTTAACCTATTATAAAATCAACCGCCAAAATTAAAGATCCTCTTAACTCAGAAAAGATTGCCGGAAATTTTACCCAAATGGTTTCTTATGCATTATAAAATCCCTTACATAAATAGGGTCTCGCACCTACCGTCCGATCGGTGTCATTACTCTTCCGATCGGACACCACATCATGGGGTAGTCCGACCGGTTCCATGTAGGTCATCGATCGGTCGGTCCTGGAAATTCATTTTTCGCTTTGGAACTTGCAATGGCACCTATCAAATATTCTAAACGATGGATATACACATAAATATACATATAAAAAATGAAAGAAAGAAGAAAAGAGAAAAGAAAAGCTTGGGTTACCTCCTAAGAAGTGCAATGTTTAACGTCTTATGCTTGACGGTACCTTAGTCATGCTTCAAGTTTCTTGAGGGGGATCATTGAGTATCACTACTTCATGGTCTTTCTACGAAATTGGTCCCCCGTGATACAACTTCACGCGGTGGCCATTGACTTGGAAGGTAGAGTTGCTCTTCTCATGAAACAAGGTTACAGCCCCAAACTCGTTTATATTGGTGATCAAAAATGGACCGCTCCACTTCGATCTCAATTTTCCTGGGAAGAGTTTGAAATGAGAGTTAAAGAGAAAGGCTAACTTAACGACTTCCAAGCTTTTGTGGACGAGTTTCTTGTCATGTGCTTCCTTCATTTTTCGTTTCCTCGCCCACGCCGTCTCATATGACTCATTCCGAATCTCCTCCAATTCACTCAGCTCAAGCTTCCGATATTCCCCTGCCTCGTTTAAATCAAGGTTCAATGTGAAAATTGCCCATTCCGCTCGATGTTCCAATTCTACGGGAAGGTGACAAGCTTTTCCATAAACCAACCGAAATGGTCTCATGCCCAAGTTTGTAGGCTGTACGGTAAGCCCACAATGCATCAATCAGTTTTGTTGCCCAGTCCTTGCGGTTTGGTTTCACAGTTTTTTCTAAAATGGCCTTGATTTGCCTATTGCTCGTCTCTACTTGCCCCGAGGTTTGTGGGTGGTAAGGGGTTGCCACCTTGTGACGCAATTTATACTTGATCATCAGTCGATTAAAAGCTATATTTCAGAAATGGCTACCCCTGTCGCTTATGATCGCTCTCAACACTATGAATCGGCTGAAGATGTTCTCTTGGATGAATTTGAGAATGATCTCGGAGTTAGCCTTCCTTGTGGGAATTGCCTCCACCCATTTCGATACGTAATTGACTCATACGAGTATATACTCGTACTATCCACTCCTCAGAAAAGGACCCATGAAATCGATGCCCCATATGTCATATATCTCGATCACTTGATTGGGTACTAAGGGCATCTCGTCCTTCCTTCCTGTCGTCCCCGACCGTTGGCATCTATCACATGTCTTGCAATATTGGTGTGCGTCGGCGAAGAGTGAGGGCCAGTAAAATCCAGCTTGGAGGACCTTGAAAGCTGTTTTCTGGCTTCCGAAATGCCCTCCCTCATCATGGCAAAATCTTAACACATCAATCTTCTCTTCATCCGGTATGCATCTCCGAAAAAGCCCATCCTTGCAATGCTTGTAGAGATAAGGATCGTCCCAAAAGAAACTCCTGCATTTAAACAAAAATCTCTTTCTTTCTTGCAAAGAAAGATGGTTAGGGATAATCTTACAAGCAAGGAAATTAACAAAATCAGCATACCACGGTTCGTTGATTCTTTTTATGGCATTCACACTTTCGTAAGGGAACACGTCATCTACAAACTCAATCTTATTAGTCTCTCCCTCCAATAGCATGCGGGACAGGTGATCAGCAACCACATTCTCGCTCCCTTTTCTATCCTTAATTTCAACGTCGAATTCTTGTAAGAGAAGAATCCAACGAATCAATCTAGGCTTACTTTGTATTTTGGCGAACAAATGTCGAAGGGCCGCATGATCAGTGTGCATAATCACCTTAGAACCAACGACGTAAGAACATAACTTATCTAATGAGAAAACTACTGCAAATAGTTCACATTCTGTAGTGGTGTAATTGCGTTGGGCGCTATTTAACATGTAACTACCATAGTAAATGACCCTAAACATTTTATCCACTCGATGTCCTAAGACTGCCCCGACCGCCTCGTTTGAAGCATCACACACTATCTCAAAAGGAAGAGACCAATCAGGTGCAACTACAACTGGTGCTTGTGTCAATTTTTCTTTTAAAACGTTAAAAACACTAAGACACTCACCATCAAATCTTTAATGAAACGTCTATAAAATCCCGGATGTCCCAAAAAGCTCCTAAATCCTTTGACATCCTTAGGGGGTGGAAGAGTTTCAATGACATTGATTTTGGCTTTATCAACTTCCAACCCCTTACTCGACACCACATGTCCCAATACAATCCCGCTTTTCACCATAAAATTGGACTTCTCCCAACTCAAAGTTAAATATGACTCGACACAATGTTCAAGTACTTTTGTCAAATTTTTCAAACAATGAGAGAAAGAAGAGCCAAATACTGAGAAGTCGTCCATGAAGACTTAGAGGAAGTCGTCGATGAACTCGGTGAAGGTAGAAATCATACATCTCTGAAAATTCACAGAGGCATTGCATAAGTTAAAGGGCATTCTCCGGTAGGCAAATGTGCTAAAGGGGCGCGTGAATGTGGTCTTCTTCTGATCCTCCAGGGCTATCGCAATTTGGTAGTAACCGTAAAGGCCATCCAGAAAATAATAGTATTCATGCCCTGCTAGCTCGTCGAGTAATTGGTCCATGAACGGGAGTGGAAAGTGTTCTTTCCTCGTCGCTGCATTGAGCTTCCGATAGTCAATGCACATGCGCCACTCCTTGGTTAAGCGTGTTGGGACGATTTCCCCCTTTTCATTTTCCAATATTGTGATGCCTCCTTTCTTGGGAACAACGTGCACTGGGCTAACCCACTCGCTATCAGAGACGGCATATATAATCCCTTCGTCGATTAGCTTGAATATCTACTTCTTGACTACCTCTTTAAGCGTAGGGTTCAAACGTCTCTGCCCCTCTCGTACTGGTTTCACTCCTTCTTCTAGATCAATCCGGTGCATGCACGTGACCGGACTTATCCCCTTAATGTTACCGATACTCCATCCTATCGCTTGCTTGTATTTCTTGAGAACCTCAATTAGTTCTCTTTCTTCATGATCGGCCTCCGCAAAGATGATTACGGGTTTTCTCTCGTTGGACTCGAGAAACACGTACTTGAGATGGCTTGGAAGCGGTTTAAGCTCCAACTCGGGCTCCAAAGTGGGTCCAATGGTTGACTCAATCTTGGGCTCTTCATTAATTTCGAAAAGAGGGACCACCCCCTCCGCATTCGAATCAAACTCGTCGTCCTCGACGTCATTGTTCTCAACTGGTACAACACCAAATAGTTCGCTCACGCATTGTTCCACTGAGTCAAGGTAAGAGCAGTCGGGACCAATCATATGTGATGGAGTTTTCTGAATATCCTTGAGCGAGAACGTCACTGATTCACCTAACACAAAAAGTGTCATTTTCCCCGTCCAACATCGATTAAGGTGTGCGATGTTGCCATGAAAGGTCTTCCCAAGAGGATGGTATGCTCTTTGGTTGTTTCGTCCACTTCCCCAACATCCAGTATGACAAAGTCCACAGGGACTACCAACGACCCGACCTCCACTAGAATGTCCTCGACCACGACCTCCACTAGAATGTCCTCGACCACTCCCAAAGGATATCTTAATGAACGATCCGCCAATTGAATCCGTAAACTCGTTGGCTTCATTCCTTCAAGGTTGTATTACTTGTATATGGCGTAGGGCATCAAATTGATCCCCTCTCCTAAGTCGAGCATTCCACGTGCTTTTTGCCCATCTCGAAGGGTTATCGTAATGCAGAAACTCCCTGGATCCTTTGCCTTTGGTGGCAATGTATGGTGGAAAATTGTGCTCACTTCCTTGGATAATACCATTCGCTCATTCCCTTCCATTTTCCTCTCTTTGGTCGCAAGTTCCTTGAAAAACTTGGCGTAGGCGGGCATTGCCTTAATCACGTCGAATAGTGGGAGGTTCACGTTCACATCTTTCAGCATATTGTAAAGTTCCATGAACTTTTTGCTCTCCTTTGCTGGTTTGAGGCGATTGGGAAACGGTACGGCGTCCCTTATGACTCGCTGTGGTCTTTGTTCTTCGTCAGCCCTCTTGTCCGGTCGGTCAATCTATTTTGACCGATCGGAAGAAGTCTTATACCCTCCACTCTGATCGGATTCTAAGACATTCCGATCGGGGAATGTGCATTATTTTCTAGTCCGATCGGTGGTTTGCGTAGTCCGATCGGAGGTATCATTGGCTGCGTTCTTTTGAGCTGTTTCGGCGCGTTTCGAATGAAAAGCCCCAGTCAGTGAGCTTGGAAAATATGGGTTATGTGATTTGTGCATTCTCTCAACCGTTCCTTCCTCAATGCTTGGACTAGATTCTCCTTTATCTCTACCATCCATACTTGCCTCGTCAGCGGAGTCTTCACCCTCGACTCCTCGTACTCCATTATCAACTTGCTTTCCCCCGCGTAACACATGCACCGCCATTGATTGTTCGGGTTGGCTCGGTAGCTTCCCCGGATCACTTGCTGTTTTTGCCATAGAAGCTGAGAGTTGACCTATCATCATCTCCAACTTCTCCAGTTGCTTCCTCGTCCACTTGCCTTCCTCGATTGTACGAAGTGTTTCCTCCCGATTTCGTAGAGTCTCATGCTCTAGTTGTTGACGCCATAGTCTTAGTTCGTCGTCAGGGTTGATTGGAAGTGGCATTTGCTGCTGTTGTGGCACTTACTGGTATTGTTGTTGTGGTGCTTGTTGGTATTGTGGTTGTGGCGCTTGTTGGTATGGTCGTCGTGGTGTTTGATATTGTTGCGGAGGGTGTTATGAATAACTATTTTTCCCCTTACTTTGATAAGATTTGTATCCACTCGGTTCTCCTTGATTCGTGTTCGGGGGTGGTTGTGGGTCCGTTTGCTTGGGATTGGGCGCGTAATTCGAGCTTTTGGGGGCGTAACTCGAACTTGAGTTGTATTGTCCGATAAACTTCTTCCCATACTTGTTAGTGGGCTGATAATTTTGGATGGCATTCACCTCCCCTTCCTCTTCGTCGTCGAACACCACGTTACAAGCATCAGCTTCATGTCCCAATGCTCCACATTTTTCGCACATCTTAGGTGGAGGTGTCGAAGGTTCCTCCTCCCCTTTCATTTTACTCGTTAATAGTGCAATTGGCTTTGTCAGCTCCTTGATCTGGATTGTTGGGACTTTGTATTTCCTCGGTCGGAAACTCGTTTGTTGCGATTTTTCGCTCATAAGCTCAAATAATTCCCAAGCCTCCGTAGCGGTCAATTCCCCAAAATCTCCGGCTTTCACCTTTACTTGCAGTTTGTACACCGTAAATAGCCCTTCATGGAATTAATTGTTAACCATCTCGGCGCTATTGTTATGGTGTGGACACTTCTGTAAGAGCCCTTTATATCTTTCCCATGCGTCGTAGAATGACTCCCCCTCCATTTGTTCAAAGTTTGTGATCTCTCTTCGTAATTTGGCAGTTGTTTGAGCAGAATAGAACTTACTCACAAACTTTTTATACACCATCTCCTAATTAGTCAAAGAATTGGGCTGCAACGATAAAAGCCAATGCTTTGCCTTGTCCTTTAAAGTCGTCGAAAAGAATTTCATCCTTAATTGATCCTCATGTAGTCCAAGAGCTGGAATTCTGCCCACCACGAGGTAAAATTCCTGAATGAAATTCAGAGGGTCTTCATTGGGCATGCCGTGAAAAGTAGGAAGTTGGTTTACGCTGCCCGCTTTTAAATCATAGTCTCTTGCCACGGGGCCTAAGACTATCGCACTGATGTATGAGCCAATCGTTGGGAAGAGGAGGTCTCCTTGACAGCGTTCATTAGGGTACCGGTTCCCTCTCCTTCATCCGAAGTTAGTTCGTGCGCCAAAATTCCTTTCCTCTCCGTACTCCTCGTAGTACCCATAATCACGCTCCTCTTCGTAATTCCCATGATCCTCGTATCCATTATTTCGGAAGTTCTCCCTTTGCCAAGTGTTGAACGGTCGTCCCTCCCTCCAGTTTTGATTATGATTCCGCTCTTGCTCGAATCGTTCGAATCCGTGGTGGTTTCGTTGGTTGTTTCGGGGTTGTGGCCCGCCATGACCACCATTATTGTGTCCGGACTCTTTATTTGCACGAGCGTTGTAAGCTCGAGCTTTTTCGCAGTTTCGAAATCGCTGAGGAGGTTATTGGTAAGCAGGGTTCTCTTGCATCATGATTTGATGGTTATCCCTCGGTAGTTGCTCCCCGTTGTTTGCTTGGTCCGGCTCTCTTGGTTCTTCGTTATGTAATAGAGGTGGACTTATTGGTTCTTCGTCCTCGTTGTTATCCGTTTGCTCTTGTACATGCACATCATCGATTAGTGGCACATCGTATGGATAATCACGAGGAGGGGTTTGGCCATTTCGTCCTCTCCCTCTCCCACCATTCACTCCTCCTCTTCCTCCATTCTCACGTCCTCCAAGAGGTAGATTCTCCGCCATGATGGTTGAACTGGTTTCCAAAAGATTCCCTTCAGTAAGAGGAAATAGTTGTCTCGGTCTCGACACACGTTAGATGTTATTGATGAATGGGGTCAATTCTCCTCTAAGGCTTCGTCGACCTTGCATCAACAACAAACAATCACCACATCGAGAGGCAAACCATAAACATTATACAACTAACGACACATAAGTAATAACACAAACAAACATCATTAACACCTTTGCCATTCCCTGGCAACGGCGCTAAATTTTGAGCCGAACTTTTTGGTTCCTTTCAAAATTAATTACCGATCAACTAACAAGCGTCTACGTTTTTAAAGGGTTTAAGTTTGCCCGCAAGAGAACGGGGTCACTTGTACACTGGTGAGCTAACTCGGGTCGATCTCTCGAGGAATGGGAATCAGATTCAATGATGCTTATTATTATAATATTATAAATTCTATTTTTTTCCGCCAAAATAACACATCCTCAGCATTTTAGTCGATCGACTGACTTATTCATATGCCCCAAACTCTCTGTCGAGCAGTCAATCGACTGAAATCCAGTCGATCGTCTGACAAAAACATGAAATCAGCCATTGATGTCTTCATATGAAATCTAGCCCCTCCTCTTGGATTTCATTTGGCGTTTGATTTGTGCCATTTGGAATTTTCCTTTGAGAGTTATGGGCTCCGCACCTAAACCTGCCACAAGCGAGGCCACGGCAAACCGTCTCCACTTAAAGCTGCTTTTTACCATTCTTAAACTCAGAATTTGGCATTATTGTAAACACAAGAGTTTTAGAAATTTCTCACCGATTTCCAATGATATAAGGTGGAGGCAAATGGCACAAGTGGTTTTGGAGTTATGATTGCATTACGACAACTGAGACATCCACCGAGCGAATGCATGAGGTGACAATGAAAATGGCCACATTTCTCATCATTTTCGGTCGATCCTCGCACCAAAGATATGTCGTGGATTGGCAATGAGTGTCTCAGGTTTGAATCATCTTCCGACCTCGTCGTGGGCCTACTTTGACCAAAGTTGACCTTCAAAACAAAAACTAATAAAAAAACTAAGAAAATATAAGAAAAACTACTAAAAACAAAGAAAACACTACAAAACCTAAAACTAACAAAATAGGCCAAAACGACCCTGAATACCCGTAAATGCAAGCAAAACACATGCAAACGCAACACAAAAAATGCAACAAAAATGCTTACAAAAAAGTACAAATCAGCGATGATAAGTCACCTTTATCTATTAACTACTATTAAAACAATTGTTCACCTCTGGCTTGAGCCATTATTAGAACTATGTGAACAAGCTTACATATCATTGTCATATGTTCTCGATGACTTTGGACGAGGTCTCATTGAGGTGGTATTAATCCTTGCCACGCCATTCTATTTCCTCTTGGCACAGTCTAGGTCATCTTTTCAGGGTCACTCTTTAGTCTCTAAAATGACGGTCACTCCCAAAAGAGCCATTGCCACCATTATACAGCAGCCTAATGAGTCGTTGAAGAGATATATACCACAATTCACCAAAGAAGTTTCAGGGACTCATCCTTACAGTGATGAGTCCTTGCTCGTCTCATCATAAAATGAGCTTTTAGATATTTCTTTCTTCAAATAGATAAACAACCAGAGTGATCCTCAGACCATTCAAGAGTTCTAGTGGTAGTTGCGTCACAGATAGCAGTCGAGTAGAACATGAGAGCCCCAATATAGCATTTTCCACATGCACAAAAGGCTCTAAATTGGTAATATGAAAATAGCTCAAATAGCTCACCCTCAGTGATAAAAATTTTACGAGAGAAAAATGCCAACATCCTAGTCGAGTACAATGGTTGTTACTATCTTAGAACGCATTAAAACCTTAGATATCCTGCCCCTAGATTAGATAATTAATAAAACCCCATCCTTGGTCGATAAGTAGATACTATAAATATACCATGGGTCTATTAGGCATAATACTGAGGAAATTTATGACTTGATTAGAGCATTGATAAAGGCTTGTGATGACAGAAACTTGTAGACATTTTTTAAGAACAACCAAGGTCTATAAGAATGGAGACCAAATAACTAGCTCCCTTCACCCCAACCCTTAACATGGGGCACCAAGGGATATCTTAATCCTAATAAACACTAGCTGAGCTAAAGAAGACCATTCAAAGTGATAAATAACAGTTTTAGTAAGAGAGGCAAGAAAATTATGTTAGTGTACAAGAGCACAAAGGTCGTTCTTATTTTATTTTGATGACCAATGAGAGGAGGACCTATACATAAAACACTTTCTTGTTTCAAGAATCAGATGCACCTCCACTTGATCACTCACATTCTGATGCACTGATCATCATTGTTCCCATTTTAGGGGTACAGATACACCGAGTCTTGGTCGACCCGGGGGCTTAAGCAATCTTGATCGACCTGGGGGCTTAAGCGAGATTGATCTATCTATAAGATTTTAGGAGGAGGGAATACATCAAACCATGTGATAATATAATCCATGGAATAAGCGATGATTATGTATAAACATTGTTTCAACTTGATATGTCCGTTGAATTCAGCATAGGAGAAGAGAAAAGGATCATCCTCACGACATTTACAGTCATATATACTCATAGTGAGTACAACACTCTAATTGGTAGGCTGACCTTATATAAACTCAAAGGAGCAATGCCACATTATAACTATTCGATCAAGTTTCCATGAATAGTTGGAGAATGTAAGCACTACGAGGACCAAGTAGTAGCTTGAGAATGTAATTGTCTATCAGACCAAGACAGACAAACATGATTGAACTGGTCAAAGAAGGCAACGAGCTGGTTGAGGAACTAAAAAGTGGTTAGCTAATTCAAGAAAATTTTAGAGTTATAGACAAGTAGCCTGGCCATAGTTCCAAAACCGCCAATTACAGGTTCCTCAAAATAGGGAACCATAACTGGAATTGTGGCCTTAAATTTACAGTTCGAAAATCAGAACTGATAGTTCCTCTACGGTTCTGGTTATAGTTCTTCCACAGTTTTTGTTCTAGTTTTAACCGGAATCGTCTATTTTTTATATTTTTAGATTATTTAAATCTTAAATAATATTTATTAAATTATATATATAATTATATATATAATATATATATAATACACTATATAATATGTATAAAATAAAAATAAAACACAAAAAAAAATAAAGGAACCGCTGGTTCCACAGATTTTTAAAGCCCAAACTAGAACCATTAAAGTTGATTTTGGTTACGGTTTTGAAACTAGTGACTACAGTTCTAATTTTTGAACCATTAACTACGATACCAGCTTCGATTTCGAACGGTTCCGATTCATTTGTCTATGTCGATGGACAAGCCTGGAGAAGTCGAGCTCGTAATACAAGAGATAGTAAAAAAATAGAATTACCTTGAGGAAGATTTAGTTGCGCTGAGCTCAGGGATGGTAGTCTTAGAAGCTAGTTTTATTTTGAAAGAATTGGACAAATAATCAAAATCTAAAAGAAACTCCGAGATAGAGGCCGAGTTGAACAAAGTTAAGGAACATCACCTAGAAAAGGAACAAGTGACTGAAGTGAGTAACAAGAATGAGGCCCATCTAAAAAGAGATGAGCTGATATATGAAGTCCAGGAGAGAGATAAAGTTCATCGACCAAGGAAAGGACTGATAGGTAAAGAAGATATGGATGGAATTGGAGTCGCAAACTTGGAAAAGAGCCAATGATTAATGAGGATGATCACAACCCTCAGAAGATGATTGAATTAAAAACAACACATGTTAAGTCAGTTGAAGAGTTAAACTGGGTCCTCATGCATGAACTGGATCTAAATAAACAACTTTGGGTCGGCCATAACCTGTAAAAACCAATCAAAACTGAACTAATAAACTTTTTGATAGTTAATCATGACTTTTGTGCCTGGACATATGTAGACATGCAGGGCATCGACCTCGAACACGCATGCCCTAATATCAACATTGATAAAAGATTAACGTTGGTAATTCAAAAGAGAAGAAAGCTCGGCCTGAATAGGTATAAGCACTTGAGATGGAAGTGGTTATGCTGTTGGATAACAAGTTCACCTAGGAAGTCAAGTACCCGATCTAGGTCTCCAGCCGATTGTCAAAAAACAGAATGACCAATGGTGACTATGCATCAATTTCTCTGACCTAAATAAGGCATGCACGAAAGATAGTTATTCGCTCCCACATATTGAATATTTGGTTGACACTACACCGAGTATGAGCGGATGAAATTCATGGATACATATTCCAGTTACAATCAGATTTTCATGCGCCCAAACAATGAAAAACAAACCTTGTTCTTTTTGGCAAGAGGACTTTATTGCTACACGATGATGCTTTTAGGCTTGAAGAACGTAGAGCGACCTACCAACGTTTAGTTAATAAAATATTGGCTAGTTTGATAGGAAATAATATGGAGTTCTGTGTAGATCATATGCTAGTCAAGTCATTGTACTCAGCTCACCACGCACCACTTTGAGGATTTCAATAAGATATTCTCGATTTTATGCATTTACTAAATGGTGTTAAATCTTAAAAAGTGCTCCTTTAGGGTAGGCTTTGGAAAATTCTTAGGTTACATGTAAGCTAGAGAGGCACTAAAGCCAACCTGGATAAAATATGGGCCGTAACTGAATATGAGCCTCCTCAAAGTATTATGCTAGGACAAAGTCTTATGGGAAAAGTGGCTACCCCGAATCATTTTATTTATAGGTAAACTAAAAAGTGCAAGCCTTATTTCGAAGTGATAAAAAATAACAAGAACTTTAAGTGGACGCTGGAGGGCCATATAGATTTTGAGTAGCTGAAAAATTCATGGCTATTATGTTGACCTTATAAAAGCTGATCAAATAAGAGTCATTATATTTGTACTTGGCGGTCTCAGATGTGGACGTTAGCTTGACACTTATCTAAGCTAATGATCTCAACATACACCCGGTTTCCTACTTAAGTCATACCATGCATGATGCCGAGCTGAGATATTCTCCAATATAAATACTAGCTTACGCTCTCATGTTTTCTGCCCACAAGCTATGCCCATATTTCTTAGAACATCAAATCATATTTTTGATGAGCTTCCCACTAAATCAAGTAATGTACCATCCTGAACGTCGAGATGAATGATAAAATGGGTTGTTGATCTAGAACATTTTGGCATAAGCTATAAACTAAGAAAGACTATTAAAGGGCTAGCCTTGGCAGACTTTATCGCCGATTATCACTCCAGTGGTCGATTCGATCACAGTTGAGAACGAGTAGTGGCACATGTATATGGATGGATATTCCATTTGGTGGTTTCATTATTTCAGAGTAGGTCAGGGTCGTCTTGTAGTTATGGTTTCAGAAAATACAGTTTTGTATATTAGTCCAGTTTGCAATTCTTGTATGCTAATCTAAGTTAGCAAACTAATTTTGTTTCCCTGGTATTTCACATTTCAACATACTATAGTAGTGTAGTTTAGTATTTTAGAGTTTTTCAGGATCATATTGTAGTTTATGATTCCAGAGAATATCGTAATTATCACCCTTTATGAGTGTATCATAATTTTTTGCATTTTTTCTACTTGTAGGGTTGTATCACGTAGCGTTTGCTATAGTGGACTCAGAAATTCAACTAACTTGCATTGTCTTATGGTGAATTTGAAGAAAATCTTGTTGTCACATCGCTAAGTGACATTTGTGTCTGATAGGAACCCTGGCCTTCTTGATGCTATGAGTAAGGAGTTCCCCGAGAACCCACACAGACATTGTTTGAACCACTTGATTACCAACCTGAAATATACATATTGAGGTAGGAACTTCTCAAAGGGTTTGCGTGGTCGACTAGAGTGATTTATGGAAAATGCAGCATATTGCCTCTACAGTGGAAATGTTTAAGGATAATAAGGGGAAATTTATTAAAGAGGGCGGAGCTGCGGTTAGGAATTTCATTGATAACATGGATGTTACACAGTGGGACAATGCTTATTTTCTTGGCAACCGATCTGAGGAGATGATCTCAAACGCGGTGAGTCATTTAATAAGTGGATATTGAGGAAATAAATCTTCCAATCACTAACCTTGTTGACACCATCAGGATCAAAATGATTGGGCGAATTTGTGGTAACAAAATATTCATCATTTTTATTATCAATTGCCAATTCTCATATTTGACAAAGTCCTTGTAAAAATAATGTGGTTTTATCATTTCACATTTTTTTGTGTGTTTTTATAAAGCAAGGGAAAGCATGTGCAAGGCATGGATAACTAGTTTATGCCCTTTGTTTTTCAAGAAGCTTCAATTACTCATTGATAAAGCAAGGTTTTGGCCGGTTACTCAGTCGTCAGAGTCAATATTTGAAGTTCACAACAATCCATATGTGGAAGTAAAACTCGATAACCGAACCTGCACATGCAGACAATGGTGAATTTGTGAACTGCTATGTTCACATGCTTTGGCATGCATCTTTTGCACCAGTTGGCCTTTTGCAACAAACGTGGATGAGTTTTACCACACTGATACGTATGTACATTGTTACTCGTATTCTATTCAGTTAGTTCCAATGTTAGGAAGGTTACAAGATCCTAAGGACACAGAAAAAGTCATTCCACCACCAACTAAGCAACCACCTACAAGACCAAGGAAGAAAAGTATCTTGTCACAAGGCGAGCACATACCAATAAAAATTAAATGTGGTACATATGGTCGTGTTGGGAATCATAACAAAAAAGAGTTGCACCAAACCACTTCATTGAACACAACATATTAAACTTCTTTCTCCCTAATAAAGTATATTACTTTATCCAATAAACATCGATGCTACATTATTAAACGTACATTTTTACGAAGTAGTCTCAAATATATTATGATCTGTTGTTTATTGAATTTCCCCGAACAATTATTTCATTGAGTTTTATTTAGATTACCACTTTTGTTTCAGATTAGCTTTGTAAATAGTTTTATATTGTTGTGAGTAGTTTCACATTTCATCGAGTAATTTCGTATATCATAGTTTCAAATTTCAGTGCAATTTGCAACTATCCCATAGTAGTTCGTAATTAGTCATATATTAGTGTTTCATATCTTGTCGTTTATGGTTTCACATTATTTCAAGTAGTTCTGAATGATCCTATAAGTTTCATATATCACAGTTTTGAATTTCAGTGTAGGTCACAATTTCCCATAGTGGTTCACAATTAATCATGTAATAGCGTTTCACATATTGTTAATTAGTTCGCAATTTGTAATTTCCCGAAGTAGTGCACAATTAATCATGTAATGGTGTTTCATATCTTGTCATTTATGGTTTCACATTATTTTCAAGTAGTTCTGAATTATCCTAGTAGTTTTGTATATTACAGTTTAGAATTTTAGTGTAGTTCGCAATTGGCTAGAGTAGTTCGCAACTAGTCATGTAATAATGTTTCATATCTTGTCGTTTATGGTATCACATTATTTCAAGTAGTTCTGAATTATCCTAGTAGTTACGTATATTACAGTTTAGAATTTCAGTGTAGTTCACAATATCCCAGAGTAATTTATAATTAGTCATGTAATAGTGTTTCATATATTTTTAATTAGTTCTCAATTCGTGATTTCCCGAGTAGTTCGCAATTAGTCATGTAATAGTGTTTCATATATTTTAGTTGGTAGAATAACATTTTAGTTTGCAATAGTGTTACATATATTGTCGTATATGATTTCACATTATTTCAAGTAGTTCTGAATTATCATATTAGTTTCAAGTTGTTGTTAATAGCACTAATATATGACTAAATTCAAGTAGTTCTAAATTATCATTTTTGATTTATATAATATAGTTTAGAATTTTAGTGTAGTTCGCAATTTTCCCGGTGTAGTTCGCAATTAGTCATATATTAGTATTTCATATATTCTCATTTATGATTTCACATTATTTCAAGTAGTTTTGAATTACTAGAGTAGTTTTATATAATATAGTTTAGAATTTCAGTGAAGTTCACAATTATCCCAGTGTAGTTCGTAATTATTCATATATTACTGTTTCATATATTATTATTTATGATTTCACATTATTTCAAGTAGTTCTGAATTACTATAGTAGTTTCGTATATCATAGTTTCTTCTAGTTTCATATATTGTAGTTTCATTTATTATAGTTTCATATATTGTAGTTTACGAATTTTGCAATTATTTCAAGTAGATCTGAGTTATCTGAGTAGCTTTCATATAATATACTTCATGGATTTTGAGGAGGTTAGGATCTGATTGTAGTTAGGATCGTATAGTTTGATATAGTTTGTAATTCTAGTTTACTACTCCAGGATCTTATTTTAGAGTGGTTTTGCATTCAATAGTTTCACATTTAGTCATATATTAGTGTTTCATATATTGTCATTTATGGTTTCATATTATTTTCAAGTAGTTCTGAATATATTGTACTTCATGATTTCGAGGAGGCCAAGATCGTATTTTAGATAGAGTTATTCATAATCTCTTATTTGTAATTTGCTATTCCATAAGTTTCTAATCAACAACTTGCCTTAGAACAGTTTAGAGGAGGTTAGGATCGTATATTGTGTTATTTTTTGGTGTTCGTGGAGAGCAATTTGTGATACAAGAAAAAAACCTGTGAAATGAGAAAGAATGCAACAAAATATATTATTTTGTAATGAAATAAACAAAAAAACGTACACCAAGTGTGTTCATAATAAAGAACTTGCCTCGGAATACCATCATTTTAAATTCACAAGATAGTACCATATTAACACATTATGACCACCTAAAATCACTACCAGACTATTAGTCGTTGTCTTCGACAAAGAATACACGCTAAATTAGATTGAGCAACATATCATAGTTTTTAATTTATTACAAACTTGGTATAACTAATGCTTCATTGAGTTCAAGCTTGAACCTATTCATGACGTCATTGTCGACATCAAATGGAAAGTGTTGGTTCAACACTACATGTTTCATGAAGTGGCATGTAAAGATCGCACAGACGTTCCTGTAGAATTCACACAAACATTTTAATGTTGGTGTATATGTAGTTACTTAATTTCAACAAAAAAATCAATAAGCATATTGATTTTCTTACGTCTGCCCCTATGAAGGTAACTAAATAATTGGGATAATAGGTAGTTAGCATTGTTGCGTTGAGATCTAGAGGTTTACTTTTGCCTTCCCCCCCTACCTAGCATCAATGATTGTCTTCTGCATTGACAGAAATAGCAATAGTTTCACCAATTTCAGAATCTACACTTGAAATATCAGATTTAACAACTAACTAGGTACTAATTTATAGCAATGTACCAACTTCACCGCGTCGGCAAGGTACTTATCTTTAATAGTGCTCTTGCGAGGCCTCTTCGAATTGTAAAGCCTCCAATGCTCATTTTCAATGTCAAAAATCAACAATGTCCAATGGTTGGCACCCAACCCATTATTGTTCCCCGTGGACAACATTGAAAATAAAATTAGTGTCTCCTCATTCCGTGACGTTGTCACAACTTCATCTATCAATTCTTCACTATTGAACCGAACGATACGTGTCTACATAAAATAGACATACTTTTGTTAT
This sequence comes from Phtheirospermum japonicum, assembly GCA_014905375.1. Lineage (NCBI taxonomy): Eukaryota > Viridiplantae > Streptophyta > Magnoliopsida > Lamiales > Orobanchaceae > Phtheirospermum > Phtheirospermum japonicum. The sequence continues at coordinate 1,118,386 of BMAC01000255.1, read as the reverse complement.
AAATGGATGCTATAAATAAATTAAATTTGAATCATTACACTTGGGTGTGAAAAAACTTACCCAACGATCCTCTCGAACAATAGTAATTTTTTTCTTAGGTGTACACGTCCTCATGAGGTGTCCTCCGTAAGCATCAATAACCTTTCATGTAAATGTAAATGGACAGAATTGAAAAATACGAAATGTAAATTAGTAATATCAAAACAGACACAATCTAATATACATTATATAACAGAGCATTTATACGAGCATTCACACTTACACAGTTTCTTATGTACACCCCCTTTGGTATATCCATGATTTCTTTCATGGTCATAAAGATTCCTCATCGTGGAAAGCGTTCTCGCTCCACAAAAGAAACAAATCAATTTAGTTGTGTTTGATTATATATAGGAAAAAGAGAGTATGGCTCGCTACTACTCATTACTTTTCCTAAACTACGCATTACACATCATTTACAAAAAAGAAGAAAATCAACCACATTGCAAAGAAAGACTAAGTGCAATTGTATGACTACTAACTTAAGTCCCTTGTCGTATTTATCCAAGAGGCATTTTTCGGATAAGTATCGTGCGCAATGCCCAACGAATTTGTTGTCAAGCATCCGTATAAAATGAACTTTATCTTCATACTTCACCGAATCGCTCGAAATATTCAAATCTTCTTTTTTTTCTCTGAGCTGGATTTGGCCCGTATTCGAAGTTGTCGTCTTCCATAACTTTCCTCTGTTTCCTCTTAATCCTCCTTATCATTGAATATTGGTTTGCCATTGTCTCATTCATCAATTTTGAGGTATAGGTTAAATGTTGATTCGGGCTACTCGCAGGATGTGCCTATGTTACGGCATGCACTACTGGCTCGACTACATCCACATACCACCTGCGTAAAATCATACAACAGATTAATCAGTAATTAAGGTTGCACCAAGTTTAAAATACAAATAATGTACCTGATATATGTTGTTTTTAGTTAACCTATCCTCAAGGTTTGTAATCGATTCCAATTGGATTTTCGATTCTTGAAGCTCCTTCGCTCTTAAATCATACTCTCCGCGGAGCTTCGACCTAGTCACTAGATCTTCACTCACGTGCCAGATATTGTCATTCTTTTTTTTTTTTTCAATTCTTCCTCAGCTCTCTTCAACTTCAGCACAAGCTTGATGTACGATATTTTCTCACCATCTAGAGTTGGTTCCAAGACACTTATTGGTTCCGCATGTATAACAATACCAAGGCCTTTTGGATGAGTTATTTTTTCTTTCAACCTTTTGTTCTCCTTAACAAATGATTCACATTAATTTGTATTGATTCTTATATATATTTATTTCGGTGTAAGTTGGATAGATTAAGCATATTTTTATATTTATGTATCTCTGACTTATTTCACCATGATTTGATTAATAATATTGGATTTTATGTTTATTTAAGGGGTTTTGAAGTATTTTGGTTTGGAGATAGTCTAGTGTGGCCCGCGAGTGGAGTTTTAACGAGATTGGGCCTCAATTTGAAGTGTTATAGCCGACACTGGGTCTGTTAACCACACTGAGTTACCCAATGTTAGCACAATTTCGGGAATTTTGAGCCCTAGGCCCAAAAAACAAGCAAGCCCAGCTCCAACGTGCCTTTAAAAAGGATACAACTATATTAGCAGCAGCTAGGGAGACTTGATCAAGTTGAAAAGACCTTTCCTTTGAAGGATTATAAGAGAAGAGTTATTACTGGAAATAAAATCAAGATACCTCTTTGAAGAAGGATTTGGTGAGAGAAAAGGATACACCCATATCCTATAAAAGAAGGGGGACGCCCATAAGTAGAAGAGAACTCTCGTACCTCTTGGATTGACAACCCAAGAGTGTTCTTCGTTTTCTTTCTTCTATTTCTCCGTTTCTTGTTTAGATCTTCGATAGTTTCTTAGTTTTAGTACATCTTAGGTTAATTAGTTAGTAGATCTTAGATTAATTTCTCGCTTGGACGACGTTAATATTCTCCATTAATTAGTAATTTTTCAATTCCCTTTGCTTTATTAGTTTAATTGATCTTATTAGAATAATTAATCTTCAACCCCACCCCACCCCCCACCCCCCACCCCCACCCCACCCCAACTTTTCATGGTTTTTGATTGTTTTGAGATTGTGTTATGAATATGTTTATGATTGTTGGCTAGATCTTACGGGTCTAGTGCCTAAAATCATTTAGAACCATAAATTGGGATTTTGGGCACTTAATCTATAAGTTGGGATTGACAACCCTAGCTCGTAGGTAGGTATTCGATGAAATGCCCAAGTGGTTGTGGAGATGATTATAGAGATCTAGACCCTTGTTTTCTTAAATCTTTTCAAAGTTTAAATCATTCATTGTTCGTCGTTCCAATCAACGTCTTTATTCTAAGTGTTTAAATTAGTTTTTGTTATTTTCTTATTCGTGATAACAAACACAAAAAGAGTCTCCGGTTAGCTTTCCTCGAGATATTCGACTCGTTTCAACTTGCCAACCTATAAGAGAACTCGTACTCTTGTGAGCGCACTTTTTAAACTTGACAAACTTATATTTAAAAAGTAGGTGCGGAAAGTTCGAATCACCAATCTACCAAAGGTTACTTGTAGCTCATTGTAAGTTTTTAGGAGGGATGCATATATATTATTTATGGCAATAACCTCTCCCTCGAGACCTCTGAATCTTGATCACTATAATCATTTCCTATACCACTCTCACTATCATTGCTCCATTCCACAGCATTCTCAGCTATTATTCCCTCTCAGTCCTTCTTGCTGGCCTTCCACTTCTTTAGTCATTCGTAAGAACTCACTTCCAGGATGGTCGGTTGGAGTTGGCATGCAACAACCTGGAAAAAAAGGAATTTTTATAAATGTTTATCGCGACTTTATTAGCTAAAGTTTATATTCACGAAGGCATACATAGTAAATCAAAATTGTTGGACATTGGCTCAACGTAAATAAACCAAGCAAGGCATCCAAAGTAAAAATGACACTCTATAATACAAATCAAACTAAACATCATCACCAATCCAAAATAAATAAACACATACCAAATTACCATGTTTTACAAACAATTTAAATCAACAAACATTGAGGAAGATAATACGTATAATGTTCGGCACCGCACAATAGACACGTACTTGATCTTCTCCGATCTCTAGAAATAGACGCTTGGTGACCACATCTTTCATCTTCGGCAGGTGACACTTCACCAACCGTGGAACCCTACCAAGAAGATCATCTCTTTCGTCGATGATATGCGCTTGCTTGAAGAACTAGTACTGCAATAATTCGAGAAAAAAAACTCAGATCATAATTTATAGTTCTTAATAAATATATATTTAAATTAATTTATTTGATCATATCGTGCCAAATGTATTATTGTGCTACCTTTAACTTGATATGTATGTTGATGATGAGCAAGTTTAGTATCTCACCGCTCCATATATAGTTCCTCATATTGTCAAGATTCTCAACATACTCCACCCAGCCTCATGTTAATGTAACACCATTACAGGGAAAAAACACTGTTACAACAGAAGCGAAGCAGGCAAAAAAGTCGCACTACATCCTTGACATCATCTGGTAATGCTTCATCAGCCCGTCTAGTCAGCACTTTTTCAGCTTGTCTTTAATCAGCTTCTGGTTCAAAACACTATTACCCAATAACATTCTCATGCAGAAGCTCCATTCTCTCTTTTTACACATAAACAAGTCTACACTTTTATAACCATCGACAATACCAAAAATTAGTTGCACATCCTGCTTGGTCATGCCTACTTCAGTCCTACCTTACTTGAATTTTTGGCTTCTAGGATTAAAAATGTACATAATATTTTCAGTAATATTATCTATCCTCCGACAGTCAAAAGAATCTATCCTACATAAGTTGATGCACTTGAATAACGGTACAATGGCATCTTCCTCATAACTTTAAAATGTTCGACATCGATTTTGTCATTGTATTCAGAAAAAATGCTGACGATGCTTGACATACTACACCTGAATTGCCTGGAAATAAATCAAGCACTACGTTATTTAATAATTATTGATTTGACCGAGTATCGAGCCATCTTTAATTGACAACAAAAATAAATAATATACAGTAAAATGAAACACCAAGTTTTCAATACATACTACTGAAGTTAGTGCTCAGCTTCTTACTCTTTCTTCTTCGTGTTTTTCTCTGAATCGACATCTCCCTGGTACCCTGAGTAATATATTGTAAAATTTGAAGGTCTATGGTTATAAAAAATAAGTCTCAAATTTACGATGTTGTTAACAAAGTCTAACAACACTGGTTAACAACATCGACCAGAGTAAAATAATAATATGCAGCGGAAAATAAACTCAAGAACACGGTTTAAACAAATTCAGTTCACAAGTAAAAGTACTTGTGAACTTGGGTGTACAAACCCAAAAACTATATTACTTTCTTGTTTTTCGATCAATACAAAAATATTAAGTAATATATGAAAACTAAGGTATCAAAATACATGATACTAAATACTTGTCGCCTAGGTTGAACAAGCTCTTCTCCGTTGGTCACGCAACTTCAAAATAACTTATCGATCTTGATCAATGGCTCCAAGTAGTCTTCGTGTTCTCCTCTTGCTCGTGCATCTTGCTTTGCGTCGATCTCCTCTTCTTAAAAACCCGTGCGTAAAGATCGTGAGTAGATTTAGGATTTTATTGTCTTAAATAGACAATCCTAGAATCATAATCTAGGTAAACGAATAAAAACAAATCCTAAACATAATCTAGGAAACTAATAAAGTCTTAAACATAAACTAGGAAACACAATATATTCATAAATCTAGTTTCCTAACTTATTTTGTGCCAAAGAAAGGCTAATAACAAAATAGGAATTATTGCCAAGAATAGATATCTCAACAATCTCCCCCTTTTGCCTTTTTGGACAAACACTACGACGTAAACATAAATGAAAATAAAATACTAACTCCCCCTAAGTTAGAAAACTCCCCCTAAACAAAACACCTAATGTTGTTAAAATACAAACCAATATTACATATCAACATTGTTCAAAAACTTAATAAATCAAAAAAGGAACTTAATGACTTCGAACCCTCTTCGAACGACGAGGGGATGTCGAAGTTCCTTCACCCCTATCCTTCCTCTTCCTCTTCTGCATTCTCATCATTCTCCTCAAAGCCTTATCGCGAGCGCGAATTCACTTCCTTCGCTTTTCCTGAGCAAGACTGTCCAAGGCTTCGGCAGCAACAGCATCTGCACCACCAACATCATCTCCAGCAACATCTTCAGCATCTCCAGCAACATCTTCAGCAGCGTCTTCAATAGAATCAACAGCGTCATCTTCTCCCCCTTTTTGACCAGAAAGCGAAAGGGCCTTCAAGAGAGAGCTACGAAGAGCCTTCAGCTGAGTCATCTGCAAATCAATGGAAGCCACATAGGCACGAAGGACCTGTGCAAGAATGTGGACCATGTTGGGATCGCCTCTCCCAACATCACTAGCAACATCAGCTTGAAGCGTAGCTTGCCAAGGCAGATCAATGACTCTGGCACCAGTAACATGCTGACCTCTCAAAGCAAACCAATCAGCCTCACCCGTGAGCACATCATTGGGACGAAGCGTCAACCCTTGGTTCTTGAGCAAGCTAAAAATCAAAGATGGAAAACACAACGAGGCCACAGACTTCGTGATGGCAAACTTAGCAATAGTGTCAAAAACATGCTGGCCAAAACTAAAAGGAATTCCCCTCCCAAGCCTAAACAAGAACTGGGCCTGAGGCCGCGTAACACACGTCGTGTTCTTGGAGGGGACCCAATTACAAATAGCAAGCTAATGCTGAATAGAATAAAGAGAAGACAGGCGAGTACTAGGAAGATGTCCAAACCACGCATTAACCAACTCCTCCTTCGTCTCCGATTCATAAGGATCAACCTGAATTTGATCCAGATTTGTTTGAGTATTCCCCTGATTCTTCATTTGATGTACCTCTTCGAGATATTCTGAATGCTTGCAGGAAGGACAAGAAGAAAAATAAAGTTGTTGTGGAGGACGATGTTGCTACTCATGTTGGTTCCCCCATACCAACATCACATCATTCGCTGTCTCTTTTGTCCTCCAGCGCTGCCTCTGTTCTGATTGTTTCTCGTGCTCCCACGCCAGCTTCTTCCAATGCCTATGATCACTCCCAGTCCTCCACGGACACTCCTACTCCGGTCCTTGAACTTGAGGATATGGAACCTTTTTTGGAGAAGTTTATTACTGCTGAGGCTGCGGAGCTGTTTGCCGCTTACCACACCCGCCATATGATCGCCGAGCGGCGAGTTTCGGTTGAACTGTTTGAGAAGCACAACCTCGTTGATTTTTTTCAACACAAAGGTATGTACTCCACAGTTTCAACTGCCATGCCTTTTGTCCGGGATATTGTGGTCGAGTTTTTTGCAAATCTTTTGTCGTCTATTGTTGATTTGGAGTCTGTGAACTATGGCAAAGTTTTTGTACGTGGCCAAGTGTTCTCTTTCACCCCGGCTTTGATTGATGAGTTGTTTGGCACTGAGCCATACCGGGGTGACTCGACTGTCGATGTTATGAATGAGGTCAGTTTGGCGGAGCTGGTGACTTCCCCGGTGATAAAATCCAATACAGTGTAGGGAGGGGATGATTACTCTGTGGCAGTGGAGCCAGAAGAGACCTTGACTTTGGTCGGGCTAGGTCTCCTGAAGGCCTTCCTCACAAGCTGTTTCCGGCGAGTAAACTTCTTCTCCGACAGACTCGGGGCAGAAGAAAGCGGCGTCTCGAACCCTTCAACCGGAGCAGCAGGAACAAAATCTTCATCATCAGGTTCGGACATCACAGTGACATCCTCCTAGAGGTTCATATGTTCAATAGGCACATGGCGGCACGGCCCAGCCTTACTCTTTGGTACTGCGGGTGGCACAACACCGGGAGGAATATTGCACAGGCGCCTCGACCTTTTCAAAGTAGGATTCCCCACGCGCCCAAAAGTTTCAGCAACAAACACCGAATTGGGGGGATCATCAACATCAATCTCATTCCCGAGCTGTCCTGGGAACACCTGCGATATAGGGACGACATCAATCGGTGACGGAACTGGGATAGCAGTGTGAGAACTGGGCGCCGGCGATGATGGTGGCGATGTTGATACCGGTGGTGGGATGGAAGAGGAACCACCACCGATTTTGGCGCGAATATCCAGGCCACCATTTTGCACATAGGGTGTAGGGACCTGTTCGCCGGTGCGGCGGAGTTCTGTGGGTAATTCTGGAACAGACAAAGGCGACGACGGGTTTGACATCCTGTAGATTCTCAAACTCACAAGGGAAGACAAGAAAATTGAGAGAATTGGAGAGAGATAAGGAAATTGAGAGTTCAATTCGCAGAGGGTTATTGAGTTGTGATCAAACGGTAAAAAGGTTCAGGTTTTTATGCCCAAAAAGTGATCGTTGCTTAAGGAGAGAGAAAGTAAAAATAAAAGGAAAAATCCCTAATTTCACTATTTGCGGATTTTTGGTCTAAAGCACGATTTTTATTTCCTTTTAAAAAGCGCCACTCCCCCTTAGGTTAGGCAACGTGATCACATAATAATCCCATTATCTCTATTTTTTTTAAATGTTTTTAAATTGTATAGCCCTGAACACAAAATTGGCCACAGTACAGAGCTAGAAGAATTGAACCATCAGCTCAGTAGTACCAATCTTGTGCAATGTTAATTTTCACTCACTAAATTCACCTCGTCATTACCTGTCCAGCCGTCCAATTTTAACTCCACTAAAACACTTAGTTAGCTCCATTCAAAACAAAGTTAAGAGTTTTCAAGATAGACAAAGAACACAAGCAACAATACGCACAGTAAGATGACATCTTCACAAAGTATGTATGTCCTATTGGATGCCTAAAGAACATGACCTAAAAGAATATATAAAAACATATTAAGATTTTCAATGACTTGATCCAATATGTTGTGACTGATGTTGATAAGAGGTGTCACAACATCACAAACCAACATTGGTTGGACAATGCACATACCAAGATCTCTCCACAATCGAGAGAAGGTCTCGAAATCTAATGCCTTAGTGAAGATTTCAGCAAGCTGATTATCTGTTCCAATATGCTCAAGGCTAACAATCTTCCTCTCAACTAGGTCTCGAATAAAGTGGTACCTTATGTCAATGTGTTTGATTCGAGAATGCTGGACTGGATTTTTGGAGATGTCAATGGCACTGGAATTGTCACACAGAACGGTCAAGATACTACTGTGCAGACCATAGTCCTCTATCATCTGGTTCATCCACAGTAGTTGTGTGCACGCACTTCCAGCTGCAATGTACTCGGCTTCAGCTATAGAAAGAGATATACAATTTTGCTTTTTGCTGTACCAAGAGATTAAATTGTTACCCAGAAAAAAACACCCCCTAGTAGTACTCTTTCTATCTACCACATCCCCAGCCCAATCCGAATCAGTGTACCCTACAAGTTCAGTACCAGTATCTTTTGTGTACCACACACCTAGTTCAGTTGTACCAGCAATATACCTTATTATTCTTTTAACTGCTTTTAAGTGTGACTCTTTTGGATTAGACTGATATCTAGCACATAAGCACACACTATACATAATATCTGGTCTACTTGATGTCAAATAAAACAAACTCCCTATCATACTTCTGTACATGGTGTTATCAACACCCTTACCAACATCGTCTCTAGACAGCTTCACAGTTTTTCCCAGTGGCGTTTTCTTGTGAGTTTCACTTTCTAAACCAAAATTTTTAACTAAGTTCTTAGCATATTTAGCCTGGGAAAGGAAAATACCGTCATCAAGCTATTTGATTTTTAAACCAAGAAAGTATGAGAGGTTACCTTCCATGCTCATCTCGAATGTATCGGACATTCGAGTAACAAACTCCTTGACCATCTGCTCGTTAGTGGATCCAAAAATAATATCATCCACATAAATTTGGACGATTAAGATGTGCTTATTGGGTTTAAGAAGGAACAAATTTTTATCAACTTCCCCTCGTCTAAAGTTCAAATAAAGCAAATGTTGAGTTAGCCTTTCATACCAAGCTCTAGGAGCTTGTTTTAAACTATAAAGAGCCTTTTTCAGTTTTAAAACAAAATTTGGTTATTGAGGATCCAAAAATCCTTTAGGCTGCTCAACATACACTTCTTCACTTAAGACTCCATTTAAAAAACACTCTTAATGTCCATTTGATGCAATGAAATCTTCATATAACAAGCAACAGAAAGCAAAAGCCTTACCGACTCAATGCGGGCAACAGGGGCGAAAGTTTCATCAAAATCGATTCCTTCAATTTGTGTATACCCTTGTGCAACTAGTCGAGCTTTGTTCCTTACAATGTTGCCTGTCTCATCAGTCTTGTTCTTGAAAATCCACTTTGTTCCCGTCACGTGGGAATTTTCTGGTCGTGGAACTAAATCCCAAACATCGTTTTTGGCGAACTGGTCCAGCTCCTCTTGCATCGCCCTTATCTATAACTCATCCTTGAGTGCATCCCCCACTCGCTTGGACTCTATTTTGGAAAGGTACAAAGACTCACAAATCTTAGAACAATTAGTAGACAGAGATACGTACCTGACCATCTCCTTAAAATTTATCTGTCTCCGTCTTGTACTCGTCTAAATACCCGATAATTTGGCCCACGGGATAGTTTTTCTGAATCCTGGATGGGATATCCCTCTGATGAAGATCAATGGGATCAGCTGGATCTTCTTCTTCTGAATCAGAATCTGATTCTGCGGCGGCTTGGCTTGATGTTGGTATCCCAGTATCAACATTGGTATCAACATCATTCAACTCTCTAATTTCTGAACCTGTATCTCTATTTTGAATACTTGCACTATCATCTGAAGTATGAGTGACATTTCCTTGAGGATTTTGAACATACACAAGATCATTATCCTCAGTAGGTTTGACTCCACTCGTTAGATCATCGAACTTGACATTTACTGACTCAAACATGCTTCGAGTTCTAAGGTTAAAAAACCTATATACATGACTATTTTGGGAATAACCCATGAAAATACACTTATCACTCTTTGAGTCCAGTTTAGCCAGATGATTTCTATCGTTGAGCACATAGCAAATACATCCAAACACATGAAAATAGCTCAATTTCAGTTTTTTACCCATCAACAACTCATAGGGAGTAGCACTTGACCCTGGTCTAAAATAAGCCCTATTTGTGATATGACATGCAGTGTTCATTACTTCAGCCCAAAAACGTTTTGCTATGCAATTTGAAATGAGCATAGTTCTAGTCATCTCAGCGAGAGTCCTATTTTTACGTTCGGCTATGCCATTTTGTTGTGGAGTAATAGGTGAAGAAGATTCATGACTTATGCCCTCAGAAGTGCAGTATTTAGAGAAAGATGCGTTTTCAAACTCTTTTCCGTGATCAGTTCTAATCCTACCAATGTTCACATTAAACCTTACACACAGCTTCTTTGCAAGTGTTTTGAAAGCCTCAAAAGTTTCAGATTTTTCTTTTAGAAATTCTACCCAAGTAAATCTAGAAAAATCATCAACAATAACTAACACATACCTCTTACCACCAAGGCTCTCAACCTCAAGTGGTCCCATGAGACCCATATGTAGAAGTTCAAAGCAAGATGATGTAGTGAGGCTTTGCTGGATTGGATGTGGTACTCTTACCTGCTTTCCTTTCTGGCATGCCTCGCACACTGGAATAATCTTGGTGTTGATCTTAGGCAGCCCACTCACAACTTATTCTTTGGCCAACCTGTCCATCATCTTATAATTCACGTGTCCAAGCTTTTGATACCATAACTCAGCATCACTTAATTGGGACAGTCTGCAAAAAGCATCACTTTGGATTTGGTAGCAATTATCTGAAGTCCTTTGACCAGTGAGAATAAATGGTCCATTCTCCTCATAGACTTCACACTTCTCACGGTTGAATTTGACATTAAAACCTCCGTCGCAAAGTTGACTTATGTTAATCAAATTTGCAGTAAGTCCTTCTACCAGCAGCACATTTTCAAGAGTTACAATGTCGGGAACATGGAGAGTTCCCTGGACAACAATTTGGCCATTCGCGCCTCCACCATGCTTAACTTTACCACCTCGAAATCTGACAATGTTGGAAAGTAGCTCTTCTGACCCAGTCATATGCTTGGAGCATCCACTGTCGAAATACCAGGCTCCAGGGACGTGGGACTTCAGGGAGGTATAGATCATGTTACACTTGACGTTATTTTTCTTGACCCACACTTGTTTGAATCTGGTGTTGGTATTGATGTTGGTAAGACGGAAACCAACATTGGATTTAGTAGCCGCATTAGTTCTTTGAAAATGCCTTCTCTCGCCTATGATCTTCCAGCAAAAAGGCCGAATGGGTCCAGGCTCGCCACAATGATGGCACACGAACTGTCTTCTTTTCTTCTTGTGCCTCTTGGGTGATTTCTGCTCTTGACTTGAGGAATGTGACGGCTGAATCGATTTAAATCCAATTCCATGCTTCGAGGTTTCTGGGAAGCTTATTTCTAAGATTTCATCAAGCTTCGCCTTGCCTTTGTTCAGATTTGATATGGTACTTTGGACCTTTGTCAGCTCGGTTCTCACCTTCTCTAGCTCAGCATCCTTCTTGGTGATTGATGTTTCCAATCAAACAATTATGTCAGTCTGATCAGCCTTTTCTTTGGTTAATTTCTCTACTTCTTTCACGAGATCCTTGACCTTGAGTACCTGTTTTCCCCAATTGACAAACAGTTGCTGGTGCTCAACACTCAGCAGCTCGTACTCCTTATGTAGTTTCAACATTCAAGCACACGATGTTGGTTTCAAGGCTATCAACATGGACATCGTCGTCCCAAACAACATGGGTAAATAAGGATGGAACAGGTTCAGTTGACTCAGAATCATTGACATCCTCAGTGAAATCAGTAGTAACCATGCTTTTCTTCCTAAGAGTGTTAGGACACTCATTTTTGTAGTGTCCCCAACCTTTACATTCATGACACTGCACTTCACTGAGTGGTCTCATGGGGTTGGATACGTTTGGAATTGAGGAAGTGGACTGAGATCTGGGAAGAGCACGTCCAGTGAATTTTGGTGTGGACATCTGTGGCCTAGTCTTCGTGTTTGAGCCTCCAAGGCTATTTTTCTTCTTTAAGAAACTGTTGAAACGTTGAGTTACAAATGACAATTCGTCTTCACCAAGGGTAGTGGATTCCATCTTTTTCAGAATTCCATTGAAATCAAAGTCCTCTTCATCGCAGCCTCCCAAGACCGCAAGCGGCCTTGAAAAAAGCGAAGCCGATCTTTATCATTGTCTGGATTAGTCTCGGAAGAAAAAGCAACATTCTTCTCTTTTGAGTTGGAACCAAGGTGTTCCATCTCATACTGCTTAAGGTTTCCAACTAAAGTGTTGAATTCAATGCTATCAATATCTTTAGACTCTTCTATGGCAACCACCTTCATATTATATTTATTTGAAATAGACCTCAGCAGTTTTCCTACAAGATGAGAGTTAGTTATTGCCTCACCAAGTTCTCTGCATTCGTTTGTGATGTCTGACAGTCGCATGGCGTAGTCCATGATCGACTTCTTCTCATCCATTCTCATCGCTTCGAAAGTGGACATCAACATTCTCAGCCTTGATTTCTTCACGCTAGCAGTTCCTTCACACACCCTTTGGAGTGCATGCCAAGTATCTTTTGCTGAATCGCAATTCTTGATGGCTCTGTAATAGCTTACATCAACATAACTGCACAAGGTGTTGATACATTTGGAATTCCAATTCACAGCATTCATTTCGTCAGCAGTTCAGTCTTCTTCCTTTTTTGGGATAGTGTCGCCTTCTCCATTAGTGACACGTGGCTTTTCCCATCCAACGAGGACAGTTCTCCATGCACGTTCATCAATGCTCTTTAAGTATCAACGCATCCTTTGTTTCCAAAGAGAATAATTCTCCCCGTTGAGGATCGGTGGCCTTGGGTTGCCTTGAGCATCTATAGCACCTAAAAATAAGGATCAGTACTTAAAAGGTTAAGTAACCCGCTCTAGATGCCAATTGTAAAATTTGAAGGTCTATGGTTTTAAAAAATAAGTCTCAAATTTACGATATTGTTAACAAAGTCTAACAACACTGGTTAACAACATCGACCAGAGTAAAATAATAATATGCAGCAGAAAATAAATTCAAGAACACGGTTTAAACAAATTCAGTTCACAAGTAAAAGTACTTGTGAACTTGGGTGTACAAACCCGAAAATTATATTACTTTCTTTTTTTTTATCAATACAAAAATATTAAGTAATATATGAAAACTAAGGTATCAAAACACATGATACTAAATACTTGTCGCCTAGGTTGAACAAGCTCTTCTCCGTTGGTCACGCAACTTCGAAATAACTTATCGATCTCGATCAATGGCTCCAAGTAGTCTTTGTGTTTTCCTCTTGCTCGTGCGTCTTGCTTTGCGTCGATCTCCTCTTCTCAAAAACCCGTGCGTAAAGATCGTGAGTAGCTTTAGGATTCTATTGTCTTAAATAGACAATCCTAGAATCCTAAACTAGGTAAACAAATCCTTAACACAATCTAGGAAACTAATAAAGTCTTAAACATAAACTAGGAAATACAATATATTTTTAAATCTAGTTTTCTAACTTATTTTGTGCCAAAGAAAGGCAAATAACAAAATAGGAATTATTGCCAAGAATAAATTCCTCAACATATACAAATTGTGTAATTTCAATTTGAATTAAGAGGTAAAAACGTATGGAAAAGTCTAACCATTGCACCGACTAACAATAACCTGTTGCCATAAATTAACAAAGAAACAAAAAAAATAACACACAATCAATCAAAAATAACAAAGAAACATAATCAAAACCTAAAATAACAAACTACACATGCCTATTCAAATTTTAATATGAACAACCTCGACGAAATCCACAATCAATCAATGTTGAAAAGAACAATATTCAGATATAATTACAAACTACATCCCATTTCCCAGAATTAGATTTAGAAATACCAATGTAATCCGACACAATATCAGTCCCCCGAATCATAGAAATAACTGCTTGCTTGTATAATAAAATCAAATTACCTACATGTCAAAATATTAGTTGCCTCCATCTTAATCATAAAGTACACATAACAACCAACACTTACCAATTCAACAATATAACAAATTGCCAAGACCAAAACACAACGGTTCATGAAACTAGACCCATTTTATTTTTTTGCATTCGTCGTAAATACAGCGGATTGCACACTACATGATTGACTTAAACCCATCTAGCCCACATAATACGCAGTCAATTTGAAAACACAATACTCACTAACATTCTCAAACTACTAGCTCACAACCTTCAACCTTTTCCAGACACCAAATGTTCTTTTACCACAAACTTAACAACAATATACAGAACTTCAGACCTCAAAAGACCAACTAATTCTAATTCCACAACCTTTTTCAAACAATACTACCTATACAAAATTAAAAAATGCAATAAATTATTACTTCAGATTAACATGCTTATAGCACACTGCCAAAGATCATATATGCTTCATAAAAACAATAGCAACTACGCTTATCAATTACCCCAAATAGCAAACTGCCCAATCACAACCAACAATTCATGGAAAAGATATGTTTCGTTTTTGTGCAATTGTCATCATTAATAAAAAAATACGACAATACGTCATTGATTAAAAACACATCTAAATCACAGACTACCCAGCTTAATGTACAACATAGAGCTCACTAAGAAAATTATACTATTGAGTAATTTTGTTTACAAGATAAGATAATTATCTTCTAACAACCTGGATGAACAAAATACACAAATAAGTTCATAAGTTTCACAAATCAAAAGACTACGAATACTGCTAATGCCAAAACACTCATAATGTAAATACCAAACATAATTGCAAACTACCTCATATGTAATTCCAAATTAGCTAAGTCTCGATTTTCCAAATGAACAACAACAACAAAAAAAAAATACTCATACCAAAGTCTATAGCGTTTCGAGAAAAATACCAAGGCTTACTTGTTTCGGGTCTGCTTTTTCATCCTCCTCGACATACTTCAGGAATAATTTATAGTCATTTGAATCAATTACTTTTGGAAGAGATTTTTGTGGATTTTTCTGGTCACACTTCTAATCTCAACTACGTATCGGGATATAATTCTGGGATACATGGAAGCTGAGCTTCTAATTTCGCCAATAATTCATAGAATCCAAACCCCTCTCTTATTGCAGGAAATGATCCCCAATATTATACGATATCGCTTATGATTTGGGTGAAATTTTCGACCTACTATGCTGAATCTCAACAACAAATCAATGGATTTTTGCGTCAATATTGTCAATTTCAAAATGAGTTGGTGATTCGGTTTGATTTTTTGGGATTCGATGGACTTGGCAAATTGGAACAGGATTTTAACAAACTGTCTATCACACTCCTTAAAATAATTATTTCTATTATTTCATACTCTGTATCTCATTTTACTTTACTAGACTTCCTACTTATGTCAGCTCCTTACTTTAGGAATTCCCTATTCTAATTTACTCCAACAGACTCCCTATTAATAAACTATTTATCATACGTTTATAGAGAGCCAATTTAAAAAAAATAAATAATAATAATAATAATAATAATAATATGGAGTCATGTTTGACTCCCTACATTTAGGGAGCTTATGAAAAATATAAGGATTGTTCTGAAAATCGGACCGGTCATCGAACCGGTAAAACTACAGGTTCAGTGGTTCACAGGTCCAACCGTGGTCGGACCGGTTTTATATATATATATATATATATATATATATATATATATATATAGGGTTGGTTCAAATGAGAACCCGTCATTATATGTGAACCTAGGGACTCATCTTGACCATTAGATTGGATAATCTTGATGGTTGAGATCATGACATGTCAGCATGGTAATAATGTAAAAAATGCATTAATTAATTAAAAATGATATTTTGGACATATATCAACGTTTACAAAGAGCACTACATTGTTCTTTAGAAAGCA
>BMAC01000255.1:1095845-1101642 GCA_014905375.1 Phtheirospermum japonicum | reverse complement strand
ACAGAAAAAAGCAAAAAAATCGGTTGAACCTATCACAGGTTCACCGGTTCATGATCGGTTTAACCGGTTTTTAACCCCAGCGGTTTGCACATGAAAACCGGACCGGTGTGGTGACCGGTTCCCGGTCGAACCGGTCGGTCCTGTTCGATTTTCAGAACTATGCCTAAATTTGAGGAGTCCCTATACAGAGGCTATTAGAGCAAATATGATTATTTTGTCTAACACACACCTAAGTTAACGGGATAGGGAGAGAGATTTGAATGAAAGAGAGAAAAATAATTTCAAAAGTAATATTATCTAATAAAGATTACAATTGAATTGAATATTAGAGAACTAAAATATCAGGACCTGCTCTGCGCTCATCCCCTGGTTCCGTCGCTGGTCGAGCTACAAAATACCCCCGCCACTTGTTAAACTCTTTGGGAGGCATATATTTGCAATGGACAAACCTGGCAAAGTGGCAATCTTTTTCTAACAGCAGATTTATTCCAAGAATGCCAGCGTTTTCACTTACTTTATTCTCCTATGCGCCGCTACAATCACTGAACAAATCCAACATCTTTCTTTCACGTAAATCCCTTATTTCATATTTCTCCAACTCAACCCTTCAAAATCTACAGCCCGATTCATTTTCCCTCCCTGAAAGATTTGTTTCTTATCTGGAAAAATGCCCAAATACCAGTTCACTAAAAAAGCTGCATGCTTGTGTGATTACCCAAGGTCTCGAGCACAACACATTTCTAGGCTCCAAGCTTCTTAGTACCTTCGCGAAATTCGATCTCTTGGCAGAAGCTAAATGGGTTTTTGACAAAATCATCAACCACAATCTTTCTCTTTGGAACTCAATTATCGTTGGATATTTCAGAGCCGATCAATACAGTGAAGTCTTTTTAACTTATTTGAATTTGAGGCAGAGAAATATTGGGATTCATAGTTCAGCGATCACTTTCGCTTTGAAAAGCTGCGTTGAGCTTGGCGCTTCTCAATTCGGAATGAATCTTCATACCGATGCATTTAAATTCGGATTGAGTCACAATCAGTTTGTGGGTTCATCGCTGATTAATTTCTACACAAAGTGTAATCAAATTGGGGATGCAGCTAAAGTGTTCGATGAAATTACTGAAAGAGATTTGGTCGCTTATACCTCGATGATAACAGGTTACGCTCAAGTCAGCGATCGTCAGAGTAACAATGCTTTTAGAGTCGCACACGATATGCAGTTAGACGGGTTGGATCCAAATCGGGTAACGCTCGTGAGTTTACTTCAATGCGCATCTCGAGTAGGATTATTGAAAAACGGAAAATCTATTCATGGCTATGCAGTCAGGAGAAATATTGGTTCTCTAGACGAGGTTTTCGAAACGAGCTTATTGGATATGTACATAAAGTGCGGGGATCAAGTCAGCGGCATGATAATTTTCGACAAGATGAGCAAAAAAAAGTCAACCGGTTCTTATAATGCTTTGATCTATGGTCATCTTCAAATGGGTCATTCATTCGAAGCCTTTAGCCTTTTTCGTGAAATGATTAATAATTGTGAGCTTGATTTGATCGGTTTAGCAAATGGGCTTTTAAGTTGTGCAGATTTGGGCTATTTGCTTGTCGGAAAAGCTATTCATTGTCGTGTACTTCGAGTAAGCATCAATCTCGATCTCGTTTGTACCACTGCTTTAATTCACATGTATTGTAAATGTAAGTATTTATCTGCAGCGATGAATGTTTTTTATCGGACGGATGATAAAGACGATGCTTTATTTAAAGCTATGATTGCTGGTTATATCCGTAATGGATATGTGCTAAGAGCCGTTCAGACATTTCATCAAATGGTTAGTATGTGTATTAGACCGAATACTGGGACAATAATTAATGTCCTTTCTGCGTTGTCTGATATACGGACATGCAAGAGCGTTCACGGATATGTTTTCAGACAAGGGTTTGAAACAAATACCGATATATCAAATCAATTTATAAATATGTACGCAAAATTTGGCTTCATCGGATATGCCAATCATGCGTTCGATAAAATGATATTTAAAGATAGAGTGTCGTGGACGTCGATGATGACATGTCTTGTGAATCACGGCCTTGCCCACGAAGCAATAACTTTGTTTTTGTTGATGCAAATAGAAAATATAAACCCCGATTGTGTTACGTTCACATGTCTGCTTCAGGCATTGAATCAGCTCGGTTTTGTAAATTTGGTAAAAGAAGTACATTGCCGTCTGTATCGATTGTTTCTAGAGAAAGACGTGACATTGATGAATTCACTAAGTACTATTTACAGCAAATGGGGAAAAATCGAAATGGCTCGCAACGTGTTCGACCAAATGTCTGAAAGACATTTATCGACATGGAACACTATGATAGCTGCGTACGGCATGCACGGTGACTTTGTTCAGGCCTTAGAATTGATCGGCCGAATGAAAAAAGACAATATTGTCCCTGATGCAGTTACGTTCAAGTCAATACTTTCTGCATGCAGCCATACCGGGCTAGTGGAGGAGGGATTGTCTGTATTTAACTCCATGGAGAAAGAATATGGGATCGTTCCATCTGACGAGCACTTCGGTTGTGTTGTGGATTTGTTGGGTCGAGCGGGATGGGTAGAAGAAGCTTACGATATTTTAAAACTGGTCCCGTCAAGACGAAACGGGTCGACCGTTGGTGCTCTTCTTGCTGCTTGCAGAGTTCATGGGAATTCGGAGATTGGTGAGAGAGTTGGGAAATGGCTATTGGATTTGGACCCGGAGAACGTGAGCGCTTACTGCTCGGTTTCGAATATGTATGCTGGAGGAGGAAGATGGGATGAAGTTGCACGTATTGGAGATATTTCGAAGGGGAGAGGTCTGAAGAGAATTCCTGGACTTAGCCGTGTAGATTTAAATTAAAGAGGATTTTGCATGATTGTTCTTGTTAATTTCTTTTTTCTATTTTTTTTTTGGGGTGAATTCTAGAAAGTACACAAAATATGCAAGTTGTAAATTGCATTCCATCAGTCGCTTGTTAGCTGGAGCAAAGTTCGTCGAACACACTGTCATATTCGCTGCTAAAGTAGTTGTAAATTATGTATGGCTCCTTGTCCCAGCTTCCCACAATAAACAAAAGGGATAATACCCCATGGTTTAGCCTAATTATACAAGACCCCGTTATAAAAGTGTATTCCAGGTAAGGTTGTAAAAGTCGTTGGACACAAAAGTTATACAAGCATAAGCCTAACAAATTAAACGAACAAAACAAAAGTTAATAGGAGTTCAATAAGAAAAACATCTATATACTCCTATATAAAAAAAGATGCTTAATAAAACAAATGAACAAAACAAAAGGTAATAGGAGTTCAATAAGAAAAACATATATATACTCCAATATAAAAAAAAGAGGTCTAGAGAGAAAAAAAAGATGAGTAGGAAAGAAAAAAAAAAGCTTAATAAAACAAACGAACAAAATAAAAGGTAATAGGAGTTCAATAAGAAAAACATATATATACTCCAATATAAAAAAAGAGAGGTCTGGAGAGAGAAAAAGATGAGTAGGAAAGAGAAAAAGTTTCACGTAGGATTATTGTTTTTAAAAGTTATGTAGGAATTCTATTAATATAATTATAATAGATTTGATTTCTTTTTTTAATTAAAAAGTCACATAAGATTAGTTTCCTCTTTTAATTATGTAGGAATCTTCTTAACATAATTAGAATAGACCAGTGCTTAACCCATGCGATACAATGAGCAAATTGAAATGGATGGTGTAAATCCATTCATGTAAATGTAATATTATTAATTTATTAATGTAATATAATAATCTAAAATACTCAAATCACGATTATTGGTCAACACAAGTAAACTTAAAACAAAGGGCGTGGATATACGCACCTCGTTTATTTATTAGTTCACCCCACTAAAAATGTTATCACAAAAATGTCAATATTTCAACTCTCCACCACCAGTCCAGCCACCGCAAATGACCGCCGCCACTGCCATGACCGCCATCTATTGAAGAATATATGCGCACATAAATACGCTGCCGCCACTGTGCCATTGAAAAAATAAAAAGAAAAAAATGTCTTAAAAAAGTCATTCGAACCAGACTTTCAAACACAAAATATATGTTCAAAAAATCGATTCGAATTACAACTGTGAAAAACTGATCCGTACACAAAATACATGTTCGAAAAATTGATTTGAACATCCACTTTAAGGTTAATTAAGGGTTGTTCGAATACTGTTCGATCAAAAAGTTCAAACACATGACATATGCTTGAAAAATCAGAGACGAACACCCCTATTATGCATCTGTTTCTTACCCTTTGTCGCTCAAATCCATCACTTACCTTTCACCACCCATCACCCATTTTTCTTCTTCCTGTTGGACGGTGACGGCGACGGTGTGATGGGTGATGATAATGGTAGAGTTGGAGTGGTGGTGAAGGGTTGGAGAAGATGATGTGATTGGGGGTGTAGTATATTCTGGCATTTTTGTTTTGTTTTTTTTATTGGGTAAACTCATGAATAGATAAGATGCATATATCTGCGCCCTAAAACAAATTAAAGGTAAATAACTCCACATTTATATATTATGAAATAACTTTTTGCAGACTACATTATACATCAAATTATTGTTTAACTTGTTATCATCACATGATAATGGTTTCAAACTCTCCCATTTAGTTAGTCGTGAAACAAACATATCAGTCACTTTTATTACAAATCATTGAGTCCATCTCCTTGTTTAGTCTTTGTACTCGAAGACAAAGTGAAATTCTCATAATAAATTTAAGCTTTCTAATTATCGGTATCCGTTGTACTTGTTTGTCAACATGTACTCCAAAGTTTTTCATTAAATTATGTCATAATTCAATCACATCAACCTGTTTGAGTAAAACTTAAGTATAACCGAATAATCTAGTTGTACTTTGTTGTACATTTTATTTTAGATATAGTTTATATCAATATAATTATACAATTATCAAATAAAACTTTAACCAATAAAAATATAATACTTGTAGTATAAATTTAAAAAAGAATATAAAATCAACTAAATAAATACAAAATATTGTATTTAGATTATAAATATATATTAATTAAATTAAAATTAAAAAATTCACAAAAACCATATATATTATAAATACTATAAATAAATCATAAATTTTTTTAAAATTGGATTAAAATATTATGAATTCTAAATAATTATTTAATAATAAGAAAAAATAAATAAATATTGTAAAATAATAAAGTAAATCATAAAAGAATATGAAATATGTTAAATATATATAAGAAATATATTTTATATACAAATATTTATCAAATAATTTAAAATAAAAAATTACGAAGATAGTAATAGTTTAAATAATATAAAATAAATTTTATTTCACAATAATTCTATAGAATACAATTAAAAATTATTTAAATCCTGAATAATCATTTACTAAATCCTAAAAGTAACGAAACACACTTACAATGCTATAAATAATAAAATAATAAGAAACACATGAATTTAGTTAAATAAATATAACATATATATTTTAATTCTATATGGTTCTTAGTAATTTCTAAAATGAAATAAAACATTAATATTAATATTATAATATAATATAATAATATAAATACAAAATTATTTTGAAATCAGATAAAAATATAATAAAACTATTATTAATTTCTAAATATTTATTTTAAAGACATTGAAAGAATAAATTGACGATAGTGATAAAGTAAATCAAATAAATATATAAAAGTTAATTTTAATAATTTTTTATCTATTGAAAGTTGATAATAAAACAATAACAAATATCAGGAAGTTATAAAAT
>BMAC01000255.1:1075845-1090845 GCA_014905375.1 Phtheirospermum japonicum | reverse complement strand
TACTAAGATGGTAGCTAGAAGGGAGAAGGGATTGTGTTATAACTGTGATGAACCATTTTCTTTTGACCATAGGTATAAGCACAGATGCAATATGATAATGACTGAAGATGAAGAGTTATCTTACACTCAAATTTTCTTGAAACAAGAACCACCCATAGAGATGATGGATGAGGTGTAAATGACATTCAATACCATTGCAGGTTTGGACGGGGTCACCACCATGAGGGTAAAAGGAGGATGTTGAGATCAATATTTACATATTCTGATAGACGTAAGAAGTACCCTGAGTTTTATTCAGAAAAATGCATCTAGGAGGCTAGATTGTCAGTTAAAACCTTCTAAACCAATGTTTATTAGGGTGGCCAATGGGCAAAGTATGATGAGCTCTAAATAGGCATTAGGGTTCACTCGGGAGATGCAAGGGCATAGTTTTTCTTACTCGCCTAGATTACTGCAAAATAAAGGGTGTGACGTGATTCTTGAAGAAGATTGGCTTAAGGCATGTATCCCTATTGAGATAAACTATGAAAACATGTCCCTCAATGCTACCAAGGCTGGATAAAGGGTGAAGGTGCAGGCCCTCACAATTACTATAGTCTGCAGGTTCATCTTAGGACCTTCTCTATATAATATGGTACGTAGCGAGTACCTATCCCAAATTAAAGAGATGTATATTATCATCTCCGAGGTGAGCAATTATGAAATGAACCAATAATTGTTGAAGTAGTTAGAAGAGTGTGATAATATGTATTAGGAATCTAAGGGTCTTCCTCCTAGAAGAGGAGTTGAACATCAGATCATACTAAAATGGGATAGTGTCCCTAGACACCAACATCCCTACATAACTACACATGAGCATAAAGGAGAAATTGAGAAGGTTGTTAAAGAGATGTTGAGTTCACGGATTATGCAGGACAGTCAGAGTCCTTTTGCTTCGTTAATCATCTTAGTCAAGAAAAAAGATGCCATGGATATTATGGGTGGATTACATATATTTAAATAACCTTACTGTAAAACATGACTATCCTATACCTGTGATAGAGGAGTTACTAGATGAGGTACATGGGGCAAATTTACTTTCCATGATAGATATCAGATCTAGGTGTTTCCAGATTCTAATGAAGGAGGAGCGGGCGCACACACACACACACATAATTAGGGTGAATGACAGTTTCTTTTTAAACTTATAAAATTTGTAGGTATATGGTTTTGAAAATAAGTATCAGTATATGATATTGTTTTCAATGTTAACAAACACTAAAATCAACATCAACCAGAGTTTAATTAAAAATATGCAGCAGAAATTTAAACTCAAGAACACAGCAATTTAAGTTCAGTTCACAAGTAAAAGTACTTGTAAACTTGGGTGTACAAACCCGAAAACTATATTACTTTCTTTGTTCACGATCAATACAAAAAGATAAGATATAATATATGAGAACTAAAGTATCAAACACATGATACTAAATACTTGTGGCCTGTATGAAAAGATATTTTCCGTTGGTTACGCAACATCAAAAAACTTCTTGATCTCGGACAGTGGCTCCAAGTAGCTATCTTGCTTGTGTTCTTCCTTGCCTTGCGTCGCCTGCTGCTTTGTTTCTTGCGTCTCAAAAACCTTGCGTCTCTCTTTTTCTTTTCGTAGGGATAAGCTGTTTATAAGAGAGATATCTTTCTCTTGTGTCCTTGTCTTGTCTTAAATAGACAATAATTCTAGAGTCCTAAACTTGGTAGACAAGTTAAACAAGTCCTAAACACAATCTAGGAAACTAAATAAAATCTTAGACACAATTTATGAAACAAATCTAGAGTCCTAATTCTAGTTCCTTAAGTATTTTGGGCCTAAGAAAGGCAAATAACAAAATAAGGAAATTCCATAAATAAATCTCCCAAAAATCTCCCACTTTTGCCTTTGTGGACAAAATAACCTAGACGCGCAATAAAAGTTCAAAGGACTAAAAACTCCCCCTAAACAAATACTCCTTGTTTAGAACAAACAAACCACAAATCAATTAATTGCTCGAACTTCTTATCGCCATCCTCGTTCGCCCGCGTCTTCTACATCTTCTCCCCCTTTTTGTTCTGAAAGCAAAAGGACCCCAACAAATGAGTCCTGAAGTGGAAAACTACTGGAGCAGAAAATTGAACGGTGTTGGAACTTGTGTTACCATCACCAAAACCAACACGGGAAGCACCAGCAGCTCGATAATTGAAAAACAGCTCTTCAGCTTCGGTAGTCAAGAACTTCGTGGAGATTGGTTCCATGTCTTCAATCTCAACGGCCTGAGATGGAGCTTCATCAGAGTCATCAGAAGACTGCTTAGAAGCAGCTAAGTGGACCGAGGTGCCTTCTGAACGTACATCATCAGAATTGGAGTTGGGAGACGAAATTGGAACAACAACGGGTGATGATAGTTTTGGTGACACAACACCAGAACCAACATCGACTTTCTGGGCAGCTTTAGGTCTTTTCTTCTTAGACTTTGAGTGGGTTTCTCTTATCATCCAGACGCACTGTCTCTTTTTGGTGAGTGGTAGTTGACTTGGAGAACCTTGGCTTTGATGTGTGATGAAGAGTTTAACATCCTGCAAGAGATTGGAAACAACTACAAGGACAAGATCGGGTGCCGTAGGCAGTAAAACTGAGAGAGAAAAAGAGTAGAAAACTTAACTTCCCAATTTGGATAAAAAGTATGCGGTAGAAGTAGGAAGTGGATAAACAAAGTAAAGTTAAAAAATAACTCCCCCACTCTCACAACTACCAAGATTTTTCTTTCCTTTAAAAACAAGCCCACTCTTTCTCAAAAAAAAGAGACACAATCTCTATGCTTAAATAACCCACTATCTCTTATTTGGAGAATAAAAAAACACAAATATCAACTACAAATTAAAACCGAGATAGAGCTAGATTTTTATAAACCATCACCTTAGTTGAACAAAGCCTTTGCAAAGAAGTTTTCACTCATCAAATCAACCCCTTATTACCTGTCCAATCCCCCGATTTTAACACCACTGAAACACTTGGTTAGCAAGATCTAAATCAAGATTTAAGAGAATTCAATAAAGACACAAGCACAAGAAACAAAATGCAAAGCAAAAAGGCATATGAATGTCCTAATTGATGCCTAAAAAACATGACCTGCAAAGGTTAAAAAACTCACATTAAGGTTTCAGTGACTTGATCAGTGTTACTTTTCATGACTGATGACATTATAACCAACATTGCTTCAGGCGAAGTCAATGGAAACAGACCCTTTAACCCAAGTTAATGACTACGTCAAAATCACTCAATGAGGTGAAATTTAAAGATTGGATCATTTTTAATCCAGATTTTCTTCATCTTTTTATAGATTTGAAGAGAAATACCTTATCTTCAGCAATTGCTGTTCACACCTCTTGTTTTTGGACCTGTGAAAAAACCAATTTCTGCGGGAAAGTTCCATAATCACCTAATTGAAGAGGTTTAGTCTTTTGTTATCACTTTTATTACAACACACTAGTGGAAAAAAGTTGATTGGTGGCGCTTCAAAGAGGAACCGCTGCAAAAAGTGAAAAGGCATCGCTTATTAGCAAAGAACCGCGGCTTATAAATATAAAAAAAATTTAAATTTTCATCCGGGTGGCGGTTATTTAATACCAACCGCCACCAATAATAGTATAGGAAGCGGTTCCCTTAAGAAGAGCTGCCAATAAATAAAACCGGGCAGCACTTCTTAAAAAAAGCGCTGCCAATAAATAAAACCGGGCTCTTTGACAAAATTAGCAAACTCCGCTTAGAAACCTTGAAATTCCAACCCTACTGCTCGCTCCAACCCTACTGCTCGCTCCATCCCTCTCCACCCTCACCACCTCACTTGCCTTCCTCAACTGCCTCATCTCCCCCATCCGCCTTCTCGCCGAGCTCGCCGCCAACCTTCACTCCACCTGCCCAGACACTCTCCGGCGTTTAGCTCAGCTGCCTCCAGAACATCATCAACCTCACCGCGTCGCGTGTGGGCGAGCCTAATCCTCGGCTACATGAGATTCCTACGCGCCGTCACGCTCTCCTAGACGAATCTCTAGACGAATCTCTCTGGCAATCTGCCCAAACACTGGCACCCGAATCTCACCTTCGTCGATTTATTGAGAAATTATCTCGTAGCTAAAATCTCCATCTCGTGAATTCATCTCGAAAGTCTCGTGCACTTGAATCTCTCTTCAAATTCCTCTTAACGAAAAGATCCCAGCCACGTTGGGAATTTGGGGGATTTATTTTTATTGTACAGATGTGGTGAGTCGTTTCCTATCTCGACTGAAGTTCTTGATTCTAGTTTTTGTTTACCTATTGGGAAAGCTAAGGTATATATACCATCATAGCATATAGCGCTTCCTCTTTGCTTCTTAAATATTAATTAATTAAACCCATTAATATATTCCACAGATAGCACGTGAAGGAAAGGATGTAACAATCACTGGTTTCTCGAAGATGGTTGGCTATTCTCTTCAGGTCTGTCATTTATTTGTTATTCTCTTTGACGAAACCCCTAGATAGTATTATGCGAAGGCCTCTGAAGATTAATTATTAGCTTGGGACAATAGTTATGATTTTCTAGACTACTAACTGTTATAAATTTATGCATCAAAGTCTCAGATTGTCATTTTTAAAATGCATATTAGAAGAATCTAACACTTGTAAATTCCTAAAGAGAATTAAACCTTTTTTCTTTCTATTTCTTTAATTCGAAATTTAATCTCGAGATTTCGTGAGAGTTGGAATTTTAGTTGTATCTGATTATGTCTTTAGATCTGTTTGTTTTGGCACGAATTATGTTTGTGATATTCATTTTTTGTATCTTTGTAATATTTTGTTGTCAGTTGCTGGGTACGCGCGTTCGCGGGGAAAAACTCCGGTGACTTTTGGCCCGACTGATCTGGTTTGTTGCTGGACTCTGCAAGGGCACACGGCAAGGTACACATTTTGTTTTTCAAAATTCTTTAATACAACTATTTTTATATCTGCATATATACTGTATATGCTTTGATGCGTATCTGTTCGTGTGTCTATGTTCAATTATTGTATTCTTTCTGGTTGTATGTTTTCGAGTCAGCAGTTTATTTTTCAATACAGGATTGCTTCGATTATCTTAGGGATTATGGCAGAATTAATGGTTAGTTGAATTTGCATTTAATCAATTTTGACAATTCTGATGACTTCAGAAAGTTTAAGGATGAAGATATTGAAAATATGGATGATGTGGAAAGCTATGGGCATAAAGAGGAGAAAAGAAGGGAAAAGGACAAAGATAGGAAACATAGGAGGCGGCGCCAGATCTCAGTTGATGATGCGAGTTCTGATAGAGATGACAAAGAGGAGCCGAGAAAGTCACGACGGCATGGCAGTGACCGTAAAAAGTCGAGAAAGGTAACACTTTGGATCACTGACTAAGTTATCATTCTATTGAGGGATAATTACAAATTCAACCTTTAAGGTTTGGCGTAATTACAAGAAAACCCAATTATCATTCAAAATTAAAAATTTCCATCAATTGAGGGTGCAATTTGTAAATAGAGACAAATACTAATAGCTGGTGTATTTATTTTTAATAATTAGACCGAACCTCAAGAGTATATTTGTAAAAAACCAAACAAATATTTATAGCTGGTGTTTTATTTTATTATACTTTGGGATGATTACAAAAATTACCCTCGAGGTTTCACCTAATAATTATTAAACACCTCATTATCTTTCAAGTTACAAAAAATACCCAAGGTTTGATTCAATAGTAAAGTTAGGGGGCTAACTGTAATTTTTATAAACTTGAAGGAGGATTTTGAAATGGTTTTTGCTTATGAAAGGGCAAATGTTAGGCAAAATAATATGTCTGGGTATTTTTTTTTGAAAGTCAGCTTCCTTTTTTTTGGATTCATCCTCATGGGTACTTTTTCTAATCGACCCTTTTATATTTAATAATTAGGCTGAACCTCAAGGGTATTTTTTTTGTTTGTAAATAACTCATCTTTTCAGTGAAGTTTATCAGTAATAATCTGACAATTGTATGATGTTTTCTTGTAGCATGCATATTCGGCCGAATCAAACAGTGAAAGTAAGCATAAAAGACACAAAAGGGACCACCGCGATGGATCTCGACGAAGTGGTGGCCACGAGGAGCTTGAAAATGGTGAACTCGGTGAGGATGGGGAGATCCAATAGTTATTATGATGTTTTTTTTTTCATCTTCAGCTAGTAACCTTCACTACATAAGTATATTATGGCATTTTCTTACTGTTGCTGTTTCTGGATATGCGCTACACCTGAAAATGTTATGTATGTTTCAAGATATGTAGGTTGCCTTGGAGTAGATTTTTCCCATCTCTAATCACAATGTACTTTTGTTAGCTCATACTATATGAGGTGAATGCATTATGATGTATCCTATTGGAAATATTTTCTCCTTTTAATAATGGGTGGTAATTTTGTGGAATTGAAGGTATATTTAGTAGGAATGACTGGTATAGAGACTGCTTCTACGGCCCAGAGATGTCAACGAGTTTGGAAAAAAAAAAGGATTAATGATGTTTTTGTTGCAGTGTGTCAATTAACGGATCCAACTCTATAATGTTTGTGTCTGGCTCCTGCGATTCAACTGCTCATCTGTGGGACACTTGTGTTGCTAGTCGAGTTGTTCGTACTTTCCATGGTCATGAGGGAGATGTTAATACTGTAAAGTTTTTCCCAGATGGGAATAGGTTTGGTACAGGTTCGGATGATGGAACTTGTAGGTTATTTGACATTAGAACCGGGCACCAGCTACAAGAGTACAGTCAACCAAGCAATGATAATGAAGCCCGTCATGTGACTTCGATTGAATTTTCCATTTCGGGTCGGCTCCTCTTCGCGGGTTACACAAACGAAGATTGCTATGTATGGGACACTCTTTTGGCATAGATATGTTTTCCCCTGGTCAACAAATTAATGGATTTTTTTATTTTGATCGTGTTTTTGATTCAATTGAAGTTGCATCTTCTCTGTTAAGGTGGTTTTGAACTTGGGATCTCTTCAAAACTCTCATGATGGTCGCATTAGCTGTCTTGGACTGTCTGCTGATGGCAGCGCCTTGTATACAGGAAGTTGGGACACAAACCCAAAGGTTAGTTTATTTTGTAATTAAAATTAAAAAAAGTATATATACTCTTGTGATTCAGTAAATTAAAAAGCCCACATATCTTTCAAATTGAATCCTTATTGAAGGTGCAGTTTTGAAATTCAAAACAGCCAAACAAACCTCATCTGGGTGTGTGATATTCTAAAGGAGTAGTGTTTGTAATTTTGAAACTTGGAAGATAACTGGATATTTTTGTATTTATGGGTTACTCTTTGTTTTCATTATGTATATTTTTACAATTTCAGCTCAAAAAAAGTAAAATTTGATAATCTTTCTCACACGCATTTTTCCGTGGCAGATTTGGGCTTTTGGCGGGTACAGAAAAGTGATCCGAGTTGTGGAGACCATGGATCAGGGTACTTCAGGACCACCTCTAGAATTTTCAATGTCCATGTTGTATGTTGTGGTTCTATAATTGTGTTGCATTTCCTTTTTTAATCATTGTGATCTTTCGTAAGTTTCTTATTTTAGTGGCATTATCTGAATTTTATGTTTTCGTTACAAGTATTAAGTAAGTCCAGTCATAGATATCTCGGACCTTTGTATATTTTGATTCGAGAAAAATTTCTTTATCGAAGCATGTTACACAGATACTGTATTTGAACTATATAGAAATCTCATATTTACTCGTGTTGTCATGAAAGTTCCAATATGAAAAATTTATGTCAATTTCTTTAAATGTGTCTGCCAATACTCTTACAAAAATGTAATTGTATATAGGGATGAGGATTGGTAAAATAGAATGGACATAATTCTTTTTTTTAATTATTATTTAGGAATCTAGATGGGTTATATTCAAGCCGATGTTAATGTTATCTGTGTAAACGACATCGGTTTTTTAAGAAACTGATGTTATTTCTCAGTATTATTGGCAGCGCTTCTTATCTAAGAAGCGCTACCCGGTTTCTGTTTTTGGCAGCGGTTCTTAGTTAAGAACCGATGCCAATAATAATTTTGGCAGCACTTCCTAGATAAGAACCGCTGCCCAGTTTCTGTTTTTAGCAGCGCTTCTTAGCTAAGAAACGCTATTAGCAGCGGTTCTTAGAGAAGAACCACCACCCGAATCCAATTTTAAGCTGCAGTTTTGAACCGACGCCCGGGTTTTTTTACTTTAAGCGTCGCTAGTATTAGAGGCGGTTCATAACCGCCTCTAAAGGCTATTTTGAACCGCCTCTAATCGCCTTTTTTGCACTAGTGACAAGACCTTATTGCACTTTCAACCAGACTTAATGCATTTAGATTATGTATGATAAGAAAATAAAAATGCATACAAAATTATACAGATGTTGTGACTGATGTTAGTTTAGGGTGTCACAACATCAAAACCAACATTGACTTAAACAATGCACATACTGAGATCTCTTCTTAAACAAGATTATACAGATGTTGTGACTGGTGTTAGTTTAGGGTGTCACAACATCAAAACCAACATTGACGTAAACAATGCACATACTGAGATCTCTTCTCAAACGAGAGAAGGTCTTTAAATCTAATGCCTTTGTGAAGATGTCAGCAAGATGATTGTCTGTTCCTATATGCTCAAGGCTAACTATATTCCTCTCAACCAAGTCACGAATAAAGTGGTACCTTATGTCAATGTGTTTGATTCGTGAGTGTTGAACCGGATTTTTTGAGATATCAATGGCACTGGAAGTATCACAGAGCACAGTCAATATTCTTCTATGTAGACCATAGTCCTCTATCATTTGGTTCATCCACAATAACTGTGTACAAGCACTTTCAGCTGCAATATACTCGGCTTTAAGAGAATCCTCTACATGCTTGGGCTCTGTTTTGACAAGAAACAAAGATTCTCGAATTTGAGAACAGTTAGTGGACAAACAAATAAACCTTACCATCTCTTTGAAGTTTATTTGTCACTTTCTTGTAATTCTTTCATCGAGATCTCGAATGATTTGGCTCATAGGATGATTCTTCTGAACTCTTGAGGGAATATTTATCTGATGTAAGTCAATGGGTTCAGCTGGACCTTCCACACCTGGATCAGAATCTAATTCTGGATCATTTTGAGGAAATGTTGGGTTTGATGTTAAGTTCCCAGAACCATCACAGAAAAAAACATCGCCAGTTTCTTCAGTTTTTGTACCTGCAGCTTCATCCTTGGTCAATCTTTCCAGTATCTTGTACCTGCAGAACACATCACCAATTATTTGGTAACGATTGCCATAAGTCCTCTGACCAGTGAGGATACATGCACCATCCTCGTCATAGACTTCACACCTTTTACGATCGAAAGCTAAAAACACAATGAAACAACAATCAAATCGAAAGCCTTAACCAAGCCGATTCGCATTGGCGCCATTTTATTTTCATAATTTTCGTGGTGTTGAAATTATCAACGGGTTCATGGCTTGGTATTATCAGAGATCGATTCGATTAAAGGATTCAATGTGTTTCGAGCTTGGAAAAATAAAAGGGAAATGAAAATAAAGCAAGTAAAGTAACTAAACTATCCTAGGAATTGAAATTGCATGTTGGTCGGATGCCTCGTCGTATGCCTCAAATAGAGAATGCAAAGCAATAATGAAAATAAGCAAGAAAATGCAATGTTTCACCAAGTACAAGCATGCAAGCACAAGGTACAACTATGCATAAAATCCCAAATAATGCAAATAAGTAAAAATTGAAAGCATTGATGTAAAGATCAAGAAGTTTTAACATGAAAATTTAAAACTTTAAGGAAAATAACAAACAACAAAACCTAGATCTAAGATTTAACCTAAAACTATGCATGAAATAAAATTGCAAATAAAGCATAGGAAAAACTTGAAATCAAGACGATCTAAGACTCGATCTATGATCTATATGTGTCACTCATCTAGATTCCATATCCAATTCTTAAGATTTAACAAGAAATCAAGGTGCTAAGGCAAAAGGCATAACATGAAGAACAAGCATGGAAAAGAAGAACAAAGCATGAAATTAAAGCATAAAACATGAAATTGAAAGGAAACTTGAATTAAGAAATGAAACAAAACTTGAATGTAATTGCATCAAAAGTAACAATCCAAATGAGTATTTGGATTCTTCTTAGGCTTACAAACCCAAGGCCAAGCATGAAAGTAAATCTAAAACTAGGAAAAGAAATTACATCAAAGCTTGAAATAGAATCTAAAACCTAAGAAAAGAGAATTATCCAAGAGCTTGAGAGTAATTTTGATCCCAAACCCAAGTTAGGGTTGGGAAGGGAGTGATATTTTTCAATGGTTCAAGGTGTGGGCTTTATATAGTTGTTTGTAGGGGCAAGAATGTCAAAAACACCAAAAATCCCGCAGCCCTCAGCGTTACAGTCGATCAACTGCAGGGGGTGTCGATCGAATGCCGACTAAGGGGCAGTCAATCGACTGCTCTGCTGCAAGACGTTGGTCTCTGTCCGGCAGTCGATTTCGGGGCTTTTCAGTCGATCCGACAGTCGACTTCTGGCTTTGCAGTTGATCCTGGATGCTTTCGGGTCGAATTTCTCATTTTCCGATCCGAATCGTCTGCCGAGCGAATGTAATCTTTTTAGCCACCTACAAAACAAGAATTTGGACTTAAAAACCTAAAAAATAGCACAAACACCTCACACTTCGTACACTTTGAAACTATAAGCAAATAAACAAGAAAAAGACCTAAGAACTAGAGTAAACGACTCGAAAACAACACTAAACTCTAACTAAAAATACTAGGAAAAACACAATAATTACATGCAAAAAAACTACCCCACACTTATCGGTTTGTTCATCCTCGAACAACGAAAAGAATCGAGAGTGTACATGCAATGAACATTATGTAAAAAGAGAAATCTTTGTGCTTATCCTATTAATATGATGAAAGTATCAACATAAACTCGCTATCGTCAAGCATTGCTCGTATTACTCTTTCTCAAATGCAAGCCAAATCGATGACTTCCTCACAAATGGAATCTTGAGGGTGTTCGCTCAATTCGCTCAAGTGTTTAGATATGGGACGTGTATACGCTCAAGCCGGTCAATACATGCACCTTGTCAAGATTTCACAAATCGAACGCTCAAAATTGCTCATAGTACATGACCAAATAAGAATCGAAAGAGGTCTTTATTATGGGTTGTAATGTTGGCTCTTTGGTAAGGTATGGAATATTTGGATATAGTGGCTAACACACGATCAAACGTGATCAATAACACACAAAATCCTACTTTCTAAAACCCGAAGCTTATAATCGCTTCACCTTTCCCAATTCACCAAACTCTCATTCGAAACCCTTTCGTTCACTTACTTTCCCGACTTTTATTTCACAACACTTAGAAGCTTTTTTGAATTTGCTTCTTTTACTAAACTTAGCCTTTTTGAATTAGGCTTTTTACTTGAACGCACGCTTTATCACTTTTCGTGATTTGTGTTGGAGTTTATTATTATTTTTTTTTCTTTTTTTTTTTGTGTATAAGCAACTCAAAACCCGAAACCCACAATTTGATTTCCCACACATTTCTCTTCAAACTAACACATACACTCTCCACCTCACAAATTATGAAGATATCAAGAGCTAAAATCAAGCTCGGCTAACAAGAAATGGGACATAGGCTCAAGGGGGCTCATTTGGGATTTTTAAAGTAGCTTAATATATATGGATATGGCCGGAATAAGGGTGATATATGTGCCTCGAAGGTCATTTTGAAATTCAATCATGTACGAGCAAAATCAAACCTCCTCAATGCAATTTCCATAAAAATGCAAGCAAGCCGATAAATCACACAAGGCTACTCACTAGTTTGCACCGAATTTGGGAGCAAAATCAAAATAGCTTTTAGAGCTTTGCAATCTTTTCACGAGAAAATATTGATTATATATATATATATATATATATGCGGTTTTTGAACGAAGCACAAAAATTCAACCCTTCACACAAGAGGCCATAAACATGCAAAAACCCGACAAGTAAACTATTCAAACTTCCAAGTATGTGGAGTTGTTCAACAATGTAATAAAGACTCAAAAGACATAAAAATCGACTCAACCATATAAATGCACAAATAGTAAGCGTCACTTCGCCAAGAATGGGTCAATTCACCAAGGCTCGAGTTAAAAAGACAAATCATGCTTGACAAAAACTGGGACCCTAATCACCTACTCACCCCACACTTAAACCATGCATTACCCGCATTTTAATGAAAACCAAGTAAAAGGAGGGGGAATAGAAACTTCCTTAACCGAGCGAGTTTGAGTCGAGCTCGGTAGGGTCCACTAGGCATCTAAGCAATCCAAGTGAAAAATCGAGCAAGGCTAGTATCTTCCGGCTTCATGAACACTACTCACTTATCCAATCGCCCAAGGTTGAAGTCGAAAAACCAAACATAGAAAAGAAAATCAAATAAAATTCAAAAACACAAGAAAATATGTACATAAACCCAAACAAAAAGAAACTAAAGATCAAAAAGGACCAAAAGACAACTCGAAAATATTTTTTTAGTTTTTAAATTTTCAAATGTTTTTGGATTTTTCAATTTTTGAATGTTTTTAGATTTTTCAATAAAAGAAAGAAAGAAATGGAAAGAACTTGGGTTGCCTCCCAAGAAGCGCTTGTTTTACGTCACTAGCTTGACATGCTTCCTTTTTGATCAAGGTGGAAAGATAACAGGAGGGTCCACCAAAACGATCTCCTCCTTGTCGGGAGGATCCACTCTTTGGAACGTCCTTGGCGCATTGCATAGCTCATATAAGATCCGCCAAAAAGCAAATGTTCCAAATGGGCAAATGAAGCTCATCTCGGCTAGGTCCTCGGGTGGGATGGTGATTTTAAAGTGACCCGATGACTCATCAAAGAAACGATAGGAGTAATGGTCGGCTAGCTTCTTCAACCTTTGATCGACAAATGAGGTAGGGAAATCTCTCTTGGTAGCCGCATTAAACTTCTTAGAATCAATCAACATCCTCCATGTCGTCGTAGCCCTCATGGCCAACAATTCTCCTTCTTCTTCCTCGAGAACTAACGAGCCGCTCGTCTTAGGCACCATGTGAATGGGATTCACCCACTCACTCTCGGCGAGTACGAACATTAAGCCTTCCCACAAAAACCTCCAAGTCCCGCCTCTCACCATATCTTCAAGACTCGAACTCAAAGAACTAACTCCCTCACCCACTCCCGATCTCCAATCCATAACATCCTTAAGAATTTTAAACCCTTCAACTATCCTCTCCTCCCCTTCTTTCTGGTGCGAGTTTGCAAGGATAATAATCGACTTGATCTCCTCATCCTCCTCAAGATAATCATCTTTTTCAATTTTATCATCAATAACCCCCACCTCCCCCTCTAAAAAGTCGTTGTTGCCCTCAACGACCCATAAAAAAACTTCTTCACACAAGTCTTGGGTACATAGAGGCACAACTGGCTCATCATTAAGAACAAGGGTCACATCCTCACAACATCCCTCAATATCGACATCCGGGCCATCCTCCTCCTCATTGCTCCACTCTTCCAAAAAAACTCAAACGACCGTGGTCTTTATGAAGTCCATATACACCCACTCTTTGCAAGATTGTTTTGAAGTAAAAGGTAAGGGGTCAAGAGGATTAAAAATACTCGGAATCGAAACCATGGCATCCTCCATCGGTGAGACAACCGAATCAACTACCCCACACTTTTCAAGGAACGTGACCGGAAGAGTAGGTGAAGGTAGTGGGTCCACGTGATAAGTAACAAGAGGATCGTGAGGCGGCAGGGGAGTAGGACAACCGGGTCCTGCACAAGGAGGAGTCAGTTCCGGGTTAGACATTTGAGCGATTTGAGCCTTCAATGTCGCTATTGTCGTAACCAACTCAAACTCCTTCGAGGATAAAGCCATGTTCACGTCATTATCACAAGAGTACATTACTTGAGAAGTATTTGGCTCGGGAGGTAGGGTAGGAGTAATCACCGGGATAGTCGAATGACAAGGGCCCACATGAGGAGTAACAATCGGATTATGAGTCGGCGGTGGAGCAAAAGATGACATAGCACAATCGGGGCACTCATGATGTCCATGACCCCCATACACGTCCTCCGAAAGAGGCATCAACATATTGAACGAGGAGAATGAAGGGTAAGAGTTGGAAATATGATCACCCATTCCACACCATCCACATCCCAAATAAGGTCGGTTAACATCCCTCATGGTGCGGATGGGGGGGCCACTTTTGATATTGGCGCTCGGACCTCCAAACAACGCATAATCCTCGTGATCTTTAGCGGTTAAAGGAGGAATTCGGGGAACACCAAACGAGCTGGGAATCGGAGTTTGACCTCCATACATGTTCGTGCATTGGTTGGGAGCATTAAAACCCCCATATAGACCGGATGTCGGATTGTGCATATTTGGGAAGTGGTTGGTAGCGCCATATCCTCCATATGGAGTGGAATTCGGATTTTGGTTACTAACGATCCCATTTGGATTAACGAAGCCTCCATCATACATATTCGAAATTTGAGGAGTAGGGGCTCCGTAACCTCCATACGAACCGTTTGAACCCAAGAAGCCGCTCAACCCAACATGGTTTGCACCATGCCCTCCCATGTTGGGTTGACCATAACCGAATCCACCATTGGCAACGTAGTTTGTACCATGCCCTCCCACGTTGCCAAATCCATTATACATCCCATTCCCAACATGGTTTGCACCATGCCCTCCCATGTTGGTAATGTATCCACCATAACTATACGAACCTAACATACTAAACAAAAACGTCAAATAACAAAGAAATCTAAAAACACAATGAAACGACAATCAAATCGAAAGCCTTAACCAAGCCGAGTCGCATTGGCGCCATTTTGTTTTCATTGTTTTCATGGCGTTGAAAGTATCAACGGGTTCATGGCTTGGTATTATCAGAGATCGATTCGATT
>BMAC01000255.1:1036904-1067980 GCA_014905375.1 Phtheirospermum japonicum | reverse complement strand
TTCCATGTAGGATGAAAGAATCTTCCCATGATTATCCACTATAATAAATAAAGTAATTAAATAAAAGAATACGCCATGATCGAGATATATTCTCTACAACTATAAATACATACAGATTTCTGCCAAGCAATTTTATTCACACAATACATTGCTTTTCTCTCTAAAAACAACTCAAAACAACTCTTTCCTTTTTATTTTTCCTAAGAGACAATGGGCCAACACCGTGAGTGGCATTCGGGTATGGCAGCATAGACCCATCGGGTCACCTGTCCCCTCTCAAGTTCACCAGATGCGCCCCCGGCGAGCGTGACGTCCAGTTCAAGGTGTTGTACTGCGGCGTCTGCCATTCCGATCTTCACCAGGTCAAGAACGACTGGGGCTTCTCCCAGTACCCATGATCCCCGGCCACGAGATCGTGGGCGTGGTCACTGAAGTCGGATCCAAGGTCCATAAATTCAAGGTCGGTGACAATGTTGCTGTCGGCGTAATGGCCGGTTCGTGCGGTAAATGTGAACACTGCGATAACAATCAGGAGAATTACTGCCCCGAGAAACTGGACACCTACAACGGCGTCCGCCCAGACGGGTCAATCACTTACGGCGGTTACTCCGACATAATGGTGGCCGAAGAGGGTTTTGTCATCCGCTGGCCCCATGGTTCCCGATGGATCGGGGCGCCCCGTTGGTCTGCGCGGGAATCACCACTTACAGCCCGCTGAGATACTACGGGCTCGACAAGCCGGGCCTCCACGTCGGGGTCGCCGGGCTGGGCGGGCTGGGACACGTGGCGGTCAAATTCCTCAAGGCTTTTGGCGCGAAGGTGACGGTGATAGACATCGCGCCGGAGAAGAAAGCGTACGCGCTGGAGACGGCTGGGGGCGGATCAGTTTCTGCTGCCCCATGAGCTGGAGGCCGCGGCTGGGACGTTGGATGGGATTTTGGACTCTGTCGCCGCTTTTCATTCGATCCAGGCTTACTTGAACCTGTTGAAGCCTGAGGGGAAGCTGGTCATGGTCAGCTTGCCCGAGAAGCCGCTCCAGCTGCCGATGTTCGCGCTGGCTACGCATCGCAAGATGATCGGCGGGAGCATGATCGGAGGGATTAAGGAGACGCAGGAGATGATTGATTTCGCGGCCAAGCATAACATATTGCCGGATGTTGAGATCATATCCATGGATTATATTAATACGGCTATGGAGAGGCTGGCGAGAGGTGATGTCAAGTATAGGTTTGTGATTGATGTTGGGAAAACGTTGAAAGCCGAGTGAGAATCACTACTTAGACAAACTTGATTATTAATTTGTGATTGGTTTTTCTGTTTTTTTTTTTTTTCCTTTCTTTTTCCTTTGTGTTAATTTGTATATATTGAGTTCTTTTTGGTTTTTTTTTTTTTTTTTTTTTTTGCCATCATGGTGTTTTATTGTAAGTTAATACATTCGAATTAGTTCTTTAAGTATCAGGTTTATTAAATAAAAATACTTTTTATTCAAAATATTAAAATAATACACTTTCAAAAAGTTTTGCGTTTTTGGATCGGGACGCCTTTTCCAAGGGCGTCCCGGGTATGTTTGCTCGAAAATTCTTTTTTCGAGCTCAAATGAAAAAAAAAAAAACTTTTGGGGGGCGGGACTTATTGATGATTTCTTTTTCTTTATTTTATTTTTAAAGATAATTTTGTTAATATTGTTTAGAAAATGCATAATTTGAACTTTTAAACTTAGATTCATATGTTTTTAATTTAATTAAATAATATAAATCAGGAAAATCACTTAATATCTTTTTTATTTTGAAATTGATAGCTAACTCCTACTAACAGTTTAACATAACTATTATAAAATATTAATTTACTTTAATATCAAGTTTTATAGAAAAAAAAGTATTATCCAAATGCCACACTAGGCTAGGCAACTTAAGTGCCTTAGGTAGGCATAATCGAATTGACTATGAAAATTTTATTATTATTCCTAAGAGTAATATAATCATATTTTTGTAAACTTATTTAAATAGTCTTTGATTTTAATTAATATTATATTTCACATTCTTAAAAAAACTACATGAATTGTCTTTGGCTATGATTTAACAGGATTAGAATTTTGATGAATTAATATTTTATTAATATTTTTTTGTTCATCAGTAATTGCAAATTGCTCTTGTCATTGTAAATTTTAAGCAAACGTATGGTTACAAAAAAAAATAAGAATATGGATAAACGGTAAAGTATTAGTATTAGACCGACAATGATCAGGTTAAATTAATTCCAAGGCGATTGGCCCGACAATAATCAGGTTCATCGGAGAAGTCAATTTCGGCAGCATTTCTATCACGAAAATTCTTGTGAGTAGTCTTGAAGTAGTACATGCCATCACACATGAATAATCTTTCATGTAGAGTTTCCTACACACATTTCACCCAATTAGGCTTTATTTCTTGCGATATATATTTTAAAATCTTCATATGAAATAAAAAAAGTTATCAAACAAATAGCCAACATTGCATCTTTAAACGGATGCTTACCCTTCCAATGTGGTTCCTGTAATTTTCATTCACGCGCACAGTGGTTTGCTTGTCACCGAAATATATACCATGCATATTTTCATACCACAAACCTATTATATTGGTCACAAAATTTTTTGACCTTGAGTTTCATCTTTCCAATGTCAAATTGCTTGTCAAACGGCACTGTCAGTCTTCTTGACATCACCCCCATAGTATAGTTACACACTAGCACATCGTTGGTGGGGGCTTGTTTAGCTTCACGACGCAAATGTCTATATAGAAAATCTTCTTCTAAGTCGGTCCATGAATCTGGGTTAAATCAAGTGCTTATCCCTTCAAACTTCCTGCGTGACATTCTAGAAAATAATTTACATGTAATTACAGTTAATATTTGTAAAAAAATGAAAATTATAAAATCATTTCTCAACTTAAATCAACCATAATCTAAAATGACCGCGATTTGAAAGAGGATAATTAAGTCTCTTGAACCCACATGACCCAATATCACCACTTAAATCAAAACACTTATAAGAAAAACTACGCATGAGAAGAAAGAATCAATTTACCTGGAGACAGATTCTCGGTTTCTTCAGATTTTCTTACACGCATAGTTATGCTTTAGGTTATGAATATTTTTTTCTTGAGCGGTTGGTTGGAATGTTAGGGTATTGAAGGATAATCCCTAATTATCAGCTACATGGTTGCCAGTTTCGAACATATATTGATCAACTTTGGCTTGAGGGTAAACTGTGTATTCCATAATTATGAAAAGCGCATGAAAAACAAATAATTTTAATGATTTCCCTTTTAAGAATCTGTGAACCAAAAATAACCTTTTGCAGAGCACAAAATTTATATCCGCTCAATCTCTGAGTTTGATGATGAGAAGGAATTGGATTTTGGCGTGGGCAATGATGACGATGATGTCGGTTGTACGAGTGGTAATGGGATTGGCGTTCCTGATACGAGTGCTCATGTGTATGGCATTCCTGAATGTGAGTTGGGAACCTAGACAGATGGCGCTGGGCTTGACCAAATACCTTACAGTTGTATTGGAAAGCTGATGGATCGAAGGTTGGTTGTTTTTAAACACGCGGTTCTGAAGATGGTGAAGCCTAAGTTTGAAGCGATTGAGAAGAAACTTGATCATTTTTTAAATATGATGGAGGGAAAAAAAGGAGCAACCATGTTGAAAAAAAAATCGTCGATGAACGGAAATTTGAAGATGATAACGGCCGCGACACAAAATAAGTCGTTACAGGTATTTGTGTTATTCGTGTAAGAAATTATATGTTTTCTAACAAAATATGTTGAATGATGTAGTGTGTAATTTCCAATTACTTTCATCCGATATGTAGATGATGGTGATCGGTGGTCGTGAGGCACTAGTGGCAAAGAAAATGAGAGAACTATTGTTAATGAAACAACGTCGAACGATGATGAAGCATGTAATATATAACTCTGGTATTGATATATATATATAGGGGTGGGTTCAAATGAGAACCATGTCATTATATGCGAACCTGCGAACTAGTGCTTTTATTATATACCAGCAGTGCTTTTATTATACAATCACAGTGCTTTATTAATATTCTAGTTATATAGACCAGCATTGTTTTTATTATACAATCCTAATACTTTTAATCAAATAAGAAAATTCACAAAAATCCGATTCATCCATTAATTAGATCTAAAGCCCATAATTGACCCTAGGTTCACATTTAAGGACATGGTTCTCATTTGAACCTAATCATATATATATATATATATATATATATATATATATATATATATATATATATATTACACTAGTTTATAATAAATAAATATTTATTATTTTTTTAATACATTTCATGTTTGTGTCAAGGCGATGATATTGAATATGAGTTGTTGCGTGAGAGTGGAAAGAAAAGGCGAAGAGAATCACAATGCTCACCTATTTTAAATCCAGGAAAAAGGCGTAAATTGGAGAACATTACAGTGTTTGACCCTCACATAATGGTTGACGAGGCCAAGGTCGATGACCTTAATCGTTGGTTAGCGAAGGCTACAAAAAGGCATTTATTTATTTAAAGATGCTACTTATTTAACTTCATAATCTTAGTATATGTATTTTATAATCATTAGGTATCGTACATTATTATATTAATATTCTATCTTAATAATAAATGTGTTTGTATTTTCAAATAATAATTTATATTTACCGAGGTCATTGGAACCAGTTGATCTAAGTGAAGTAAAATATTAACCACTTGTTTATTTTTATCAGAGATGTGCTACCATTAGCAACATGTGACGTGTCTAGGAAGTCTTTCAACGACATCTTGACGGATAAGTGGCTCATTGATGATGTAAGTTTAGATTATGATATGTTATATTATATTGTGTAGTATTGTTATTTCCTTTGAATGGTGATTTTCTCTTAGCATGTTGATACTGCACTATTCCACAAGCGAGAGCGGGCAACGAAGTACATCCACATTTTTAACCAGTCATCCTTCTTTTTAGATTCCAGCTTTGTGAACCACGTGACTGCAGCTTACAACCGAATACCAGATAAAAGGAAAGGGAGAAAATGTACAACATGGCTGACATAGAAGCGCTCGTCAAAGACCCCGACAATGATATTCTTGGCTCATTATTGGGCCAATATGTTGAGGGCCAATTGTTGTTGCACATTAAACCGTGGAAAGGGTGCTGATTCTTATATGCACCCCATTGTGTGGATAATTATTGGTTTGCAATTAGGGTTGATCTGGAGGAGCGCGTTATTAAATATATGACACTATGTCGCGCCATATTAGGCAGGGAGTCACGATGCAAGTCATAATGCCCCTAACTGTTATTATCCTTTGTTGATGTGCATTAAAGTAGACGAGCGTTAAGATCCCACCCAATTCTCGCACCAGAAGCGACACATACCCTATGCAAGATAATGGGTTAATGTTTGAATATATTTTTTTATTATATAATAATATTATTCTATTAATACTTAAATATATGTTGCAGGGTTTTTTAACCTTGTTCAACAAAAGTACACGAAGGATTGGAGAAAGAGACTGGATGCAGAGTGTTTTGGTCAACATTTTGATCCTTGATAGTTTATTGGATATTTAGTTTATCTTTTGTAATATATATTCCGATGTTTAATGTTGTGTTGTATTACACTTGTGGTTGATGTATTTGGGGGAAGGGAGAATCTCTTGGGTTATGTTAATCTTTTGATCATTTTTTGTTGGTAAAAGATTCTGATGCTTGATTTGATCATGATTTTGCTTGGCCTGTTAAGTTTTGATTTGTAAATGAGACGTTGGATGTCATGATATATTATATTTACGGTGTAATCGTTTTTCATCACAAGGTGTAGCCGTTGTTCTATAACGTCGGTGTACTCATTATTTCAAGTTTGTCATTTTGACCATAAGGACGATGTAGTCATCATTTCCCTCTGGCTCTTAGTCGAACAGGGTATTAAAATTACAAATAAGTTCGCATAAAAAATTGCAAACATATTGAAAAAAAAGAGAAATGTTATATATGTCTTGTTTTATTAGTAATTCTCATGTCCATAAATAAAAAAATCTAGTAATTTCATTACATATAAATCATATATATGGCTCAGCTTGCCATTCCATTATATCAAAACTGTCTACATAACAATTACAAACCTATAATTGAATTATGTAATTTGCCAGTCTAAATAAGAAATTGTCATGATTCAAGGCTTGGA
The DNA here is from genome assembly GCA_014905375.1 of Phtheirospermum japonicum. Lineage (NCBI taxonomy): Eukaryota > Viridiplantae > Streptophyta > Magnoliopsida > Lamiales > Orobanchaceae > Phtheirospermum > Phtheirospermum japonicum. The sequence goes on along the minus strand of BMAC01000255.1, from coordinate 1,061,755 downwards.
GTCGGAGGAATTGGAAATTAGGATATCGATTGAGGAGGTGGGGATAGAAAGGGGATCGGGTATAACAAAAAGGCAGGAAGATGAAGTAGAAAATGGGCACGGGTCGGTTAACTCAAAAGTTGCGGGTATCAAAGCTGCCATGGACTTTGGTCCTGATAATTAAAGGCCCAAATATGATGTTAATTATATTGGAGCCCAAATATGTTATTAAATCCATTTTGTTATGTGAGTTGTACCATTTCCGGTTTTGGAGGGGCATTCAGGATTCTATAATGGTCCCCCCCATATAGGTATTTATGTATGCACTAGTGAATGAAGAAAGAGAAGAAATTACATTTCAACAATTCCTTTCTCTCCAAGTATCTCACTTCCTCTCCTTTCCCATAATTCCCCCTCAGTGTTCTTCTTATTCAGCAAATTAATATACATAGAATTACAGAAAATAGCCTAAACATAATAATTGGTACTCAGAGTCTTGATCCTAGACCATGGCTGAGATAACTCGTTTCAAGGACCTACAAGAAGCCCAGAAAAAATTAGATCAGGTCCTTCAAACCGAGGCTGCAAAAAGAGAAGCTACGGAGATGAAAATACAAGAGAAGATTTCTGAAATTAATAGTGACATGACAAGCAAATTTGATCATCTTTCTCAAACCTTGGCATCCATTCAACTACAGTTACTCAATCTTGACAAAGGGCCCAAACAAACAGATGAGGGATCAAACCTGGGTGGCCCAGGCCCAGATTGGTCCTCTGCCAGAACAAATTTCAGACAACAGTCAACAAACAACAAGCTGACCCAAGAACAATCACTTGCCCAGATCATCAGTCCCCTACCCAAACTGGATTTTCCCAGATTTGATGGTTCCCAGCCTAGATCATGGATGTTAAAGTGCCAAGGATATTTCAGATTAATTCCCAATACACCAGATTCCCAAAATGTAACCCTAGACTCTATGCATTTTAGGAAAAGCTGCACTGTGGTATCAACAATTCTCTATGAAGCAACTAGACCTGTCATGGCCCCAACTTTTAGAAGTGATTTCAGCCAGATTTGAAGAATTAAAAGAATAAAAAATTATTGGTGAGTTTAACAAGTTGAGACACACACATTCTTATGTGGATTATGTGGGGAAATTTGAGGAATTAAAGGGTTGTATGCTACTTCTAAACAACAGTGCCTACTCTGAAGAGTATTCCATAGCTAGCTTCATCAGTGGGTTAAGTGAAGAGTTGCAGGAACTTATGCATATGTTTGAACCCACCACCTTGCAACAAGCTATTGAGATTGGGCAGAGGCAACTACTTACCTTGAAGGCATTAGCAAAGAATTTCAGGAATACAGTAAAACCTATTTCCACTTTCAACCCCAGGAGGAATGAGGTAAATTCTACATCTAGCCAGCACCAAACACTGTTAAACCACCATTCAAGCTCCTTACTGCTTCTGAGATGGCAACTAGGAGGAAAAAGGGACTTTGCTACAACTGTGATGAGCCATTTTCTAATGGGAACAGATGTAAGAACAGGATTTCCTATATGGTTATGATTGAGGATGAAGAGCTACACTACATGCATAAGGAAGTGGATGAACAGGAGGGTACTGATAAAATGGAAGAGATTCAGATGACTTTAAATTCAATATCAGGAGAGCGTGGAGTCACCACTATGAGGCTTAATAGTTCGGTCAAAGGTGAGAAGCTGCATGTCTTAATTGACACTGGGAGTACTTTGAGATTTCTACAGGAATCCACTGCTAAGAGGTTAGGCTGCACATTAGAGAAGGTCAAACCTATTTTGGTTACAGTTGCTAATGGACAAAGGATGGTCAGTTCTGAGAAGGTAGCAGGATTCAACTTGAAAATGCAGGGTTACTCTTTCATATTCTCACCTAGGGTACTAGCTACTGATGGTTGTGATCTAATATTGGGAGGTGACTTGCTGAAATCTTGTACCCCCATTGAATTTGATTATGACAAAATGACATTCACAGTCACTGTTCTAGGAAAGAAGGTGAAAATCCAAGCCATCTCCTCCCCTACTGAATGTCAATTGATTTCTGGCCCTACCCTTTTCAAAATGGTTCACCAAGAGATACCCTCACAGATAGAAGAAACGTACTGGGTTAAAGTCAGGACTAATACTGAGTACAACAATGACAAGATGGGGGAGCTACTTTTGGAATTTCAGGATATCTTTGAGGAGCCTAATGGACTACCACCTATGAGAGGAGTTGAACACAACATTGTCCTAAAAGATGGAAGCAACCCTAAGCACCAACACCCCTACAGAGTTTCCCATAGCCAAAAGAATGAAATTGAGAAGATAGTAAAAGAATTGCTGGAATCAGGGGTCATACATCACAATAGTAGCCCATTTGCTTCACCAGTGTTGCTAGTTAATAAAAAAGATGCTACTAGGAGGATATGTGTGGATTACAGGTATCTCAACAGCCTTACCATCAAGCATGATTACCCCATTCCCGTGATAGATGAGCTTTTAGATGAACTACAGGGGGCAGCATTTCTTAAAGATTGATCTGAGGTCAGGATACTTCCAGATTTTGATGAGACCAGAAGACAGGTATTTGACAGCTTTTAACACACACCATGGACAGTTTGAATTTATGGTAATGCCTTTTGGGCTATGCAATGCCCCAGCCACCTTTCAATCATTAATGAATCAAGTGTTTCAGCCTATGTTGAGGAAATCAGTGCTGGTCTTTTTTGATGATATACTCATCTATAGCAACACCATTGAGAATCACTATGAGGATGTAAGGTCAGTTCTAATGTTGCTCAGGAAGCATTCTCTGTTTTCTAAGAAGAGTAAGTGTCAATTTGGGCAAGGACAGATAGAGTACTTGGGCCATATAATTTCAAAAAAGGGAGTGGCTACTGACCCTAGTAAAATCACAATCATGGTGATTTGGCCTAGTCCCTCTAACCTCAAACAGCTCAGAGGTTTTCTGGGCCTCACAAGGTATTACAGAAGATTTATACAAGTTTATGGGCTGATTAGTAAACCCTTGACAAACCTACTTAAGAAAGGAGGGTTTATATGGACAGAAGAGGCTGAAGCAGCTTTCAACAGACTAAAAGAGGCTATGGTGACTGCTCCAGTGTTAGCCCTACTTGATTTTTCAAAGCCCTTCATATTGGAGACAGATGCTAGTGGTATTGGTTTGGGTGCTATTTTGATGCAGGATGGGAGGCCCATAGCCTACATGAGCAAAGCTTTATGTTTCAAAAACCAAGGGTTATCCATTTATGAAAAGGAGTTCATGGCTATACAAAAGTGGAAGCATTATTTACAGGGGTATAACTTCATTATCATGACTGACCAACAAGCTTTGAAGCATTTATTGGACCAGAGGATCATGAATCCAATGCAGTAGAAATGGATAACAAAGTTGCTAGGGTTCAACTATGAGATACAGTATAAAAAGGGGGTAGAGAACAAGGTTGTTGATGCCTTGTCTAGGAAGGAACATTCTGAGGTGTTTACTGGGGCTATATCATCTGTCACTCCAACTTGGGTGCAACAAGTTGCTAACAGCTATGAGAAGGATCCTTTCTTTACCAAAATTCTAGTTGCCAAGACAATGGATCCCCAATCATATTCAGAGTTTGAATTGCAAGGAGAGATCATCAAGTATAAAGGTAGAATTTGTGTGGGGAACAACTCCCAACTCAGGAGCATCATACTCACTGAGATGCATAACTCAACTTATGGGGGACACTCTGGAATTTTGGGCACCTACAAGAGGGTTAGTAAAGTTTTTTATTGGCCATTACTAAAGAAGGAGGTGGAGACTTGGGTTAAACATTGTGAGGTATGTGCCAAGAACAAATCTGATAGAGGGACCTACCCAGGACTTCTGCAACCCCTACCCATTCCTAATCAAGCTTGGACTCACATTTCCATGGATTTTGTTGAAGGGCTACCAAAGTCAATGAGCAAGGATGTAATTTTGGTGGTGGTTTATAAACTCACTAAGTATGGCCATTTCATATCACCGGCTCACCCTTTTACAGCTGACTCTGTGGCAAAATTATTTTTGGATTTTATTTATAAATTGCATGGCCAGCCTTTACACATAATCACTGATAGGGAAAAGATTTTCACAAGTCATTTCTGGAAAGAACTATTTAGAGCACCAGGCACTAAGCTGGACTTCACCTCAGCTTATCATCCACAGACTGATGGACAAACTGAGAGACTAAATCAGTGTTTGGAAAACTACCTCAGATGTATGGTGCAGCAAAATCCTAGAACATGGGTCAAATGGTTATCATTGGCTGAATACTGGTACAATACTAATTATTATACCAGTCTAAAGACCACTCCTTTTCAGGCACTTTATGGCTATCATCCCCCTTCTACCTTTTTGGAACACCACATTAACACACAGAACCAAGACACAGCTGATTTTATCACACAGAGACAACAATTACTTCATGACCTCAAACAAAATCTACAGCTAGCACAACAAAGGATGAAAATTTTTGCAGACAAAAGTAGGAGGGAGATCCAGTTTGAAATTGGGGAACGGGTGTATCTCAAGTTACAACCTTTTAGGCAAAACTCGGTTGTACTCCGAAGGAACTTAAAATTGTCAGCAAAGTTTTATGGACCATTTCAAATCATAGAAAAGGTTGGAGAGGTTTCTTACCGTCTTGAATTACCAGAAGGGGCCAAAATCCACCCGGTGTTCCATGTATCTCTCTTGAAGAGGAAGCTTAGTCCCACTTTGAACCCAGCTCCGGTATCAGAAATTCCTTTGGGAAGCGACGAAGGTGAATTTGTGGTTAAAACCTGAAGAGTCAATTGGCCGACGGTTAGTACGCAGAAAAGGGGAACAGGTGCAACAATACCTAATCAAGTGGTGCAATTGTGAATTGGAGAATTCAACTTGGGAGGATGAGAAATACCTGCGAAGGCACTTTCCCAAGTTTGATCCTTTGGGACAAGGATATCAAAATCGCGGCGGTATTATCATGATTCAAGGCTTAGAGTCGGAGGATTTGGAAATTAGGATGTCGATTGAGGAGGTGGGTATAGAAAGGGGATTGGGTATAACAAGAAGGTAGGAAGATGAAGTGGAAAACGGGCACGGGCCGATTAACTCAAAAGTTGCGGGTATCAAAGCTGCCATGGACTTTGGGCCTGATAATTAAAGGCCCAAATATGATGTTAATTATACTGGAGCCCAAATATGTTATTAAATCCATTTTGTTATGTGAGTTGTTACATTTCCGGTTTTGGAGGGGCATTCAGGATTCTATAATGGTCCCCCCCATGTGTGTATTTATGTATGCATTAGTGAATGAAGAAAGAGAAGAAATTACATTTCAACAATCCTATATCTCCAAGTATCTCACTCCCTCTCCTTTCTCATAATTCCCCCTCATTGCTCTTCTTCATTATTCAGCAAATTAATATACAGAGAATTACAGAAAATAGCCTAAACATAACAGAAATATGCATTTGTTATTCAACTCAAAAGGCCAAGAACAATTTATCCTAAAACAAATTACATCACCTATACATTAAAATAGAATCACTATGCAAGGTTTAATTATAAAATAATATGCACCAGTTCTAACACAGAATGTAATAAATGGAATTCTGGATGAGCAATCTCAATCAAGGAGCTCTTCAAACTTCATAATTATTTCTACAATGCAGCTCCCATTATCGATGCACGACTTCGCATAACTTTCAAGGTCTTTAAGAGCATCTAATCGTATTGAGTAGTGTACTCTATTAGGTCCTTTCCTGAGATATTTAGGTATCGAATCTCCATATCGACAATGTGAACCATACTTCGTCAATTTTTCATATATTGTACTATATTGAAGTGACGGGTTCGATCGGTGGTGTTATGACTTTAATTGAGTTAGTCACAATCCTGAATTGGAACGGCTTCCTGCGGTCCAATATGAATACATAAAATTTAATGGGGAACACGTAATTAAATGATATTTAGACTACCTACGTACCCATGAGGAGCTTCATTAGGACCAGTGTATAGAACTGTTGCAAGCCTTTCATGCACTTCCTTAGACTCTTGCTGCAACTTTTTAACTGATGGGATGAAAAAAGATTTTAACTTGGCCCATAATATTATAAAATAATGCTAACCTCAGCAAGAACACGATTAAGTTTTTCAAGAAATACCATCTGTAAACACACATATAATCCGCAGTCGTGTCTGAGATATTTGGATCATATTAGATTAAATCGATGTTGCATACTTATAATGGTCGTCAACATGGAAACATTACCCATTTTGTTGTTGTGTGATCGTATTGTCAGTACACCAATAAAAAGAATTTATAATATCTTCGTGAATATACTCCAGCAAGAGTCTCCATCCGGCTCACCTGAATAAACGTGTGGCAGATCTTCGATAAAAAGATGGTAAGTGTCAATCAAAATTAAATTGTACGAAGTAGTAAATATATTACCATTATCTTTGTTAGGTCCTTCATACGCCCATTGTAGGAATCATGCCTAAGCATACCGGCAATTAGTACCTTCTTTGAAAGAAAATTTATGATGCACAAGAACCAATGTTAACCATCACATAATATAATCGTGATACTCCTGCATTTATTATGAGAACCCTTAAATACACCTGGAAATCTTATATTTTTGTATGCAATTGTCTTCAAAAGTCGACAAACACATGTTCTACAACATAACATGACAAAGTCAAAATATTGTTCGACTGCACTTAGTGTATGGAATAAATCACCCTTACGCTAAAAGATGCTCGAAACACCCAATTTGTGCTTGGAAATCTCATGTTTTGCTTATCGTGTGATACTTGAATCGCAACAAAATCTATTACCTACAACCATATAAAATTATAAAAATGTATAGTATTTTTTTCGAAAAAAAATACCAATATATGTTTGATAATACTTACCCCAGTCTTGAACCACGAAGGATATTTTATAGTTCTCATGTCGGCTCTAGTAAAAAACCACTCATTATATTTAATCAGTATATTCCTATGACACAAAGAAAATATATAAGGAACGTGATATAATAATGACACCACGGTAGAAAACTAAATATTGGTAATATATAATAAACTGAAGGAATTACTCTCCATTCGATTTTTCACCGAACACATGTGCCACAACTCCTTCATCGTGATTCAAATATGTGAGGATGGAATTGAAGATGTCATCTACTGTAATAAACCAAACAAGTAATTAATCTTGAATTTCAATAATCTACAATAACATATGCAAAATACTTAATTGTAGAAAGCAAACAATAACTTTGATAATTATAACATAATATGTGAACTATACAATGAATAATCATCATTATGCACCTTTTGCCCCAATGTGCAGCATAAAAATATCGACATGGTGGGGAGAGAGTAAAGGACTGTCATCGGTGTCTGAATCCAATTCATTTGGTTTAAAATATTCGGGTGTCGATGTAGTTCTATCGGTGTGTTGGGGAGAAGGTAAAGGATTATTATCGATGTCTGCATACAATATGTTTGGTTTCAAACAGTCAGGTATTGGTGTAGTCGTAACGACATGGTGGCGAGAAGGTAAAGGACTATCATCGGTGTCTGTATCCAATTTGTTTGGTTTAAAACACTCGGGTGTCGGTGTGTTTCTATCAACGCGGTGGGGAGAAGGCAAAGGACCATCGATGGTTTCTGCATCTAATTTTTTTGGCATTTTCTCCGGTTCCTCTATTTTATTTAGCACCTTGCTCAAAATGCTGATAACAGTTTCAAATCCCTTATTTACCAACCTTAGTTGCTCCATTATACCAGCGGCCAAACTAACTAGTATGTTAACTATTGAGTGATATGTGTTGTCCACCTTTGTTTGAGATTTTTGTTGTGACATGCAAGTAAAGAGACAAGGTTTATGTTGAATATAAAATATTTATACTCCTAATTACAACAAATACCAGCTTGTACGTGCAAAAACATTATGGAAGCTTGTTTCTTCAAATAACGACAGTGTCTTCGTCACTTCCATTTGGGACCACGGCTCAATTATCCACTTATCTGGAGATACTTCCTTGCCTATCCTGGGGGCTTGTACTTCTAATTGGTTGACAAAACAATCTGCAATATTACAATAATTAGTAATAAATTCAATATAATCTTAATATGTTGTACTCAATAACTTATCAGTAAACTAATATGTTAACTCCAACTACACATGGTACATATATCTATGAAGAGAACATGACAGTGTTCAAATCGTGGCAATGTCGGCTTAATTTTGCATTAGTGATGTCGGTGATAAGTTTTTCCAATATCATCTCCTTAATTACGTCACCTTTGTTGTTTGTAAATAATGTTTTGAGGAGGTCCAGTCCTCCATTTACTTTCACTGGGGGTTTTCTCCCCAATCATGATAGACCGAATACAGACTGCACCATCATCGCATTAAACTTGATTGACGAACTATTCAATTTAAGCGTCCTACAAATAGTGTCAAAATTTGGCACTAAGAAATCGATTATCTTACGGTCCAATTGAGTTATTTTCATGCGAGGAAACGGCCCAAACCCTACCAAATTAATTTGAAATCGTTGGTCAACCGTCAAATTTTGATGTATATCATACAAAGTTTTGAGTTTGGTACGATGTTGAAAAACATGTGTTTCTTGACTACCACCATCTTTTATTCCATTAGAACTACATGGTGGTGACATGCTATGCATAGTTCGTGGTTCGGACGGTGCAAAAGGCCATTTCACACCACTTCTGTCATTCCGTAATGGTCATTTACTACAGCGTGGACTTGGTTTGGAATTCATCTGTGTAGATATAAGTTTATAAACATAGACCATAAGCTTCATATGCAGTTGAAAAAAATCACAAAATATAAGAACTTGATAACAAATCCATTGTAGACAGGTATCTTTTTGTGAAAGTGGTGCTTCTTATCGTTCCCGAATGATGGATTAAAGAACGTGTGGCTTCTCATAATTATCGTCATGTTAGGGAGGCAATGGAGTTTGATTGTCGTGTGTGTGAGGAAGGTCATTCATCTTCAAATTAGGTGGTGCGTAGGCAAAATAGTATCCGATCAACGGAGAGAATGGGATTACGGTATCTTCTCCATATTAATCTGCATAATTTTATATATCATACGGTTCTAGAAACTGATTCAATATCTTGTCCATATTAATTTGAAAAATCTTTGTTTGCTGATTACATGTTGTAATTAATTAATTAATAAATCGAAGAAAAGAGAACCATTAATATTATAAACAATATTTAGAAGAGTGTCAAAATTATAAAAACGTATAAATAGGATCTACCTACATATAATTTAATTCTACAAAGATATTTTCTAAAGAAAAAAAATAATTATTTAGTAAACACACACACCACAAACACACACACACACACCACAACACACACACACACACACACACAACACACACACACACACACACATATATATTATATATAATATATATATATATATATATATAGAGAGAGAGAGAGAGAGAGAATATGATAGTCGGTTTTCATTTTTGTGAATCATCATCTCGTAGAATTGAATAATCGACATAACAATTGATAAAGTTATTAATTTTATAGATAAATTAGTCAGAAAATAAATTATTTTATAAGTTATTCTATTTTCATTAAAGGGTCTTGATAGACGCATTAGTTTTACGTTAAAAATGTTTAATAAAATTATATGATACAGTTTCGTGATCAATATTATTGGTTGAATATGTATTTTGAGTGATTTTGGTGTTTACTATAATCCAATACATTTTACTAAATCTTATCAATATACTTATAAAGTCATGATGTGGAATTGTACGAAATCTCACTGTATCATATAGAGTCCATAATAGAATCCATGAGATTCTCTACGTAATCTATTGAACTCAACCATTTGAGAAATCCATGCAAATTATCGGTTTCGTCTTTGTGAAAACTACAGTGTTTCATACTAAAAATAATAAACCTATAGGATGATGCATTCTCAACCAGTGCATTGATATTTCTTATTTTACAAGATTGCAATTGTATTAGTTCAAAATTGTAAACATATATTTTATGTAATATTATTTTACAATATTATATGTTGTTTTCATATTTCTCAATAGCATATTTAGAGTATATATTCATTAAGGGGAGATAATACTAAGTTCAATAATAATAATAATAATAATAATAATAATAATAATAATAATAATAATAATAGAATAAAATGATCACATGATATAATTAATTGCTGACATATAAACCCTAAACTTTGAAACCGCATTTTAGTCTATAATATTTTATGTTGTTATGAAATTTATTCTTCGCAAGGAAAGGTAATACTAAAATAAATTAGGTAAATAATAACAAGAAAAATCACATAATATAATTTTATTGCTTAAATCGAATAATAAAAATAATAATGAAAACAATCATAGAATAAAATGATCATATGATATAATTCATATCTAAAAATAATAAACCCACATGATGTTGCATTATCAACCAGTGCATTAAATTTCTTATTTGTCGCGTGTGTGAAACATAGGAAGCAAACACATAAATTAGTAATCTACTCCTTAATATCCTAGGTAGATTAGTACAATATTTTTTATAATTAAATTATTTTTAAATGTGAAAGGAAAGTTCAGAAGACACAGGAGACTCAACTAATGACTCGTATCGATGTCGAATAATTATTAATTAATTGTTTTATTATTTTTAAAAGTATATTAAATTTTAATGTTTAAATTAAAGTAGTTAATGATATTTTACAGGATTGCAATTGTGTTATTTCAAAATTGTAAACGTATATTTTACGTAATAAAATTTGTAGTATTATAATTTTTCAAGAAAAAAGTTCTTAGTTTATTCTTCGCACGGGAAGGTAATACTAAAATAAATTAGGTAAATAATAACAAGAAAAATCACATAATATAGTTTTATTGCTTAAATGAATAATAAAAATAATAATGACAATAATGATAGAATAAAATGATCACATATATAATTCATATCTACAAATAATAAACCCACAATAATATAGTATTTTAACATAACACTATATTATTTGTATAATTCATATGTTATTTCTTCATTTTATTGATTTATTATTTAAAATATATGGTCAATTGAGGGAAGATAATAGTAAATTGAATAATAATAATAATAATAATAATAATAATAATAATAATAATACATACATACATACATACATACATATAGCCATCATATGATATGGTTTCATGTGAATATTAAAAATCATTTGAAAATATATCTAAACAGATGCAAAAGAAAAAATATATATATAATGAATTGTATCCAAAGAAAAGGGCATATGATGATTTCTAAGATGATAGCAAAATTCTCAGAATATATTCATGTGAATATTAAAAATTATTTGAGAATATATCTAGATAGATGCAAAAGAAGAAAAATATAATGAATCGTATCCAAAGAAAAGGAAAATACCCGACAAAAAAAAAGTTGATGAACTACGCGCGGGCCCAAGCAAATCCGGTTAAAGATCAAAGCTCAGGCCACGCCATGTTTCCTGTAGCCCAATTAGGCCCATTAGTGATTCCCCGGCCCAGGGTTTGATTCCAATATGGCCAAGGAGCAACACCATTTTAAGTTGGAAACCAAAGTGTAATGCTACCGATGTGGGATCGGAAGGATTTTTAAAATGAAAGTTGGGTTCTTTTTATGCGTTGCAACTGCGGATTTGTGCCACCCCACACCACCGTGCATCAGCAGTACAACCACGAACAACCATATGCTGCGTGGCATGCGACTATGGAATTCAAGAAGCTCAGCGATTACTATGTTCAAGAAGAAAATTCTAGCACCAATGCGCACATCTTAAGGGCAATACAAATTAATTAAAATGGAATTTAAGAATATTGAGAGTGCCTGAATTATAATTGTGAACATCTGAAGCTCGTAGATATTGAGAATCATGGTGTATGGGCTTCACCATAAGAACTATTTCAATATATGCACAATACCTCGATTTTTTGCTGCGAATGGAGCTCCTTTACACAGACGCCCATTTTTTTTTTCATTTTGATTTTTGAGAACTAAACTAGAGGAGTTGAGAATGACTAAAACTAAAGAAGGAAAATATGAGTTATAATAAAAAATCAAAAATGGGTGAGTTATGGTTGGAACACAGACAATCATTTTTTTTCGTTTTAATTTATGATAATTAAACTAGAGGAACTGAGAATAACCAAAACCAAAGAAGAAAAATATGAGTTCTAGTTATAGAGTTGAAAATAAGAAATTTAAAATGGGTGAGTTGTGGTTGAAGAAATTTACAAATGGGTAAGAAATAAAAATAATAACCTAAGGGCTATTGCATGAATGCAAAATGATGAAGTGTGGGTGGGTTAGGTGAGGTGGGTTTAATGTTAATTTGTATGAAAGCAAAATGATGGGTGGGTGGGGTAATGTTAATTTTAAATTAAGGGGTATGGTCATTTAACCAAATTTGAGTATAGTGTTCCTTTCACCAAATTTGTGTGCAAAAAATATTTTTTTTACGAGCCTAGTAGGAAAAAGAGTTTTTCTTATATCAAATTAGTCTCCTTATGATTTTCTTCATGCCAAACTACTCAATATTCAATCCGAATTCACTCATTAAAAATTTGTTTGAGCTCAATTTTTCAAAAAGAAATTAAAGAATTATGATTTATTTTTTTGTGTGTGTGTGTTTGATAAAAGTCAATACTCGTCTCAAACTTGAATTCTATTCAATTGAGCTTGTTCGAGCTCAACGATCAAATATAAACAAGCTAAAAAATAACTATTGAAACTCGATAACTTTTCAAACTAGCTTGAACAACAATGTGTTTGGCCCAACCACTATCTCTGTCGTAATAATAATAATAATAATAATAATAAATAATAATAATAATCATTATTATTATTATTATTATTATTATTATTATTATTATTATTATTTATTAAATATGCATATAAAAATCCAGATTATCCAACCGAACCGGATGAGGCCAGGCTGAGAAGTGAAATCCAAACCGTCTGAAGTTGGGAAAGGATAATAGTATAACATTTTTCCCTCTCTCCAACTCTCCTGTAACAATGGCATCTACAACATCGCCTTCATCATTCTCCTTTTTTTCCTCCTCAATTTTCCTCTCCAACTCAACTCCTCCTCACACCAAGCTCCAATTCTTCAAACCCCAAACCATACCCCGATCCTCCACCGCAATCCACGCCGAGCTAACCACTCTCCCCGTCCTCTCCTTTAAAGGAACCCAAGTCGGCTCTGCCTCACTCAACCTGAAGTCCGCCCCTTCCAAAACCGCACGCGCCGTCGTCCATCGAGGCCTCACCAACCGTCGCCGCGGCACCGCCTCCACCCTTACCCACACCGAGGTCTGCGGAGGCATCCAGAAACCCTACCCTTAGAAGAAGACCGATTGGGCCCGACGCAGGTCCCAGCGAACCCCTCTACGGACCGGAGGAGGCATCATCTTCGGGCCCAAGCCCAAGGACTAGTCCGTGAAGATCAACAAGAAGGAGAAAAGGCTCGCGATCTCGACCGCCATCGCTAGCGCCATTGAGAGCGCGGTGGTGATTGAGGATTTCGATGATAAATTTGAAAAGCCCAAAACGAAAGAGTTTATTGTGATGATGAAGAGATTGGACCTGGACCCGGAGAAGAAATCCATGTTTTTAATGACGGAGGTTTCAGATTTAAAATGTATTATGCACAAGAAGATATAAATTAGGTCATGCAGAGCTCATGCACACGTCACATATGGAGACAACTCACCAACCCGTTGGAAGCTGAGGGTTTTTCTGTCTTGTTCTTCATCAAATAAATTGTGTACATGTATAAGAATTCTAGCAACTTCTTCTAGGGTTTGGTATATATATATATAAGTATTGTAACCCTACTTTTATCATCAATTAATGATAAACACAACATATAACCGCTTTTGTTTTTACTGTTTCCCAATGTTTAAAGCTTCCAGCTTTTGTTCTCTTTGCAGCTTTTCTGCTGCTACTTGTTTTATTTTACATGGTATCAGAGCTTAGTTGTCTCTGATCCATCACTTTCTTTTCAGCAGCTTTTTCTTTTCACTTAAAAACATGACTGATAAGGTTATACAACCACAGTCACAACTTATCTCAATAAACACTAGTGTAGAAACAGCATTCTAAAACGCCCTGTTTCAGTAAATCTAGAACGCCTTGCCCACGCGTTCTGCATAGAGCTATTTTAGAAAATCTGATATTCCAGAACAGCTATCTGAGGCGTTCTAGAATGTCGGACTTTCTAGAACGGTTATGAAAAAGACGTTTAGAAAGTATACTTTCTAAAACGCCTTTACGAACTGACGTTCTAGAAAATAAACTTTCTAGAACGCCTTTACGAAATAGACATTCTCGAAAATAGGCTTTCTTGAATGGGTTTTGAAAAGGCGTTCTAGAAAATAAACTTTCTAGAACGTATTTACAAAATAGACATTCTAGAAAATAAACTTTCTAGAACGCCTTTTCAAAACCCGTTCTAGATTTAGTGTTTTTTCTAGAACGGAGTTTTGTAAAACCGTTCTATAAAGTAGTAAAAAAAAAGAAATAAATAAAAGCACCTTCCAACAAATAAACTAAAATCAACAAATACACCAAAACTCATTAAAAGTAAGATAATCACAAATTTAATACCAACATAATCAAAACATATCATTATCCAATTTACATGCAAAAAACCATTTCAAAATAATGACATTCATAGAAATCTTATATTGTAATAATACCTTCGATGAGATAACTTTACAGATATCAATATCTGACTCCTTTCTTCTAGCTAATATTAACAATGACATTTGTAAATATAAGTTCTGCAACTTCAGAATTTAAGCAGCACAATATCTTGGCATAATCTGCATTAAAAATATTTTGGAAATCAGCAGAGTAATATCATTGACAGAAGATGCCCGTGGCAAATAGTATGGATAGAGGCCGAAGATCACTTTCAAGGAAGAATAGACAACCTAAGAATAAGGTCATCACAGTAACTTATCATGGCAACATAAGTGGACAAATCCATGTCTCAAATGATTTATCACAAGTAGACCACGCAGTTGAGTCCTCGATCGAAACTGATTTAGCTGACAAAAAACAAAAAGAAGTCAACATGTGATTAACTAAATAAACAAAATAATCTAGTTGATCATAGCAAAATGAAAACTTTAATTTTTCTTCACTTTCTAAAATAAAAGGAAAGAGCAAGGATTCAATTTTAGCCTTGTTGAAATCAGACCTCTCACTATTTCAAAACCTTACCAAGACATGAACTATGCACTAAATCTCTAATTCTAAATAATAAACCAAATCTGAAATTGCTATTTCCCACCAACAACCACGGCAGACCAACTACTTGTGCAGCAGAGCACTTAATCTCGAAGTTACTGTTTACCTACTGGCCAAAGCAGCCGCTAATAACAGTAGAATGTGTCATTGGAAAAGTGTCTTCTCTGGTGTTAATAAGTCCTCGAACAAAAAAGAATGAACTACAACACTTATTTGTCATCCAAACCTAGTTTATTTCAGCTTCTTACATGTTTGAGTTCACACCTTCTCAAGACAGAACTTTCAACCAACTATAGAACGGTTATAAAAGCAACAGAAAACCAAAGACGCACAGTATCATGGGCTCTGTATATTAGCAATAAGCTTCTTTATTATCCTACTTATGCAAGAATCTTTTCATTCCAACCAAATTCCATTAAATTTCCTATTCTTTCACAATTTGTTCCAAGAAAAGGAGTACATAATTGATTAAACAAATAGTCAAGGTCAAGGAAAAGTAACCAAATCAGGGAAGCATTTGAACCTCGATAAGAGACCTCATAGGAATCAAAATTTAATAAAGATTGCTAAAACCTCAATATATTTTTTTGTTACTTGTTGGTAAAATCCTTTATATTGGCTGGTATGACTTTTTCTGAAAAAAAAGAATCACAACCCCATAATCAATAAGAGAATCAACAGTTGGTCAAATTGGAGCGAAGAATTACCTGACAAAGATGATGTACACGCCAAGGCTTCGATGAACCCCCGAACAATCAATACACAGGAAGGTCCCATGCGTGACTGGCGCCCAAGTCGGATTTTTTGCATTGCAATCAAAACACATCTAAATTCCAAACATCATTTTCAAAATAAGGAGTCAGCCCAAAAATGGTTAAGATCTGAATCAGATCTCACCAATGCTCGTAAAAACCCAAATTATAACAACCTAAAAATAGAAAATCCAAATTGTAACAACCCAAAATTAGATTATCAGAAAAAAAACCCGCAAAATCACCTTATTATTAGACTTCACTCTAAGCTTGTGGAAAACGGCGGTCTTGTCAGTATAGTTGTCGGAAGCCATGATTGTATATTATAAAAGGTTTACGCAGTTCTATGTGGATGGTGAGATCTCCGGCGGTGGATTAGGGCAACGATGGCAGCCACTGGACGATAAGGGACGACCACTCGAGGGAATTCTGTTTTTGGATCAGAGGAGTAGAGGTGGATTTAGATCTGTCTTGTGTTGAAGGGGATTCTCGAAAGAGGGGGACAGGAGGCTGCAAACAGACGGGGATGAGAGGGTAGGGTTCTTTTTCTTGGTAAAGTAAGTTTTAATCTAGAACATATATAATTAAGGCATTCTAAATAATATGATATACTAGAACGCCTTTTTGAAAATACGTTCTAAATAATACGATATACCAGAACGCCTTTTTAAAGACGTTTTAGATATTGAATTTACCATAACGTTTTTAAAAAATGCATTCTGGTATATCGAATATACCAGAACATCTTTTTTAAAGACGTTCTAGATATCGAATATACCATAACGTCTTTAAAAAAGGTGTTCTAGTATGTGACTCATTTATTACAAAAATGCCACCGGCTTATATTCTAGAATGGATCCTTCTAAGGCGTTCTAGAATGTCTGTTCTAGAATAGTTTTTTTGTATTAGTGAAAGCTAACAGATAACAATTATTTATTGTGGAGGCAACAAATCTGGGCAGCAACAGATGGTTATGGTTTAGAAGGATACCTTACTGGAGATGCTAAGGCACCGAGTCAACACATCACAACAGCTGGAGAAGCAGATCAAGTCTTAAATCCAGCCTATGTTCACTCGAAAAGGCAAGATCAGCTCGTGGTTTCATGGATCTTGTCTTCTCTCACAGAGAGCTTGCTCATTACAATCGTAGGGCTAAACACTGCTCCAGAAATTTGGAGATCCATTGAGAATACTATTGCGAATCAAAACAATGCAAAAGTGATGCAGATAAGGCTGCAATTACAAGTCTTGAAAAAGGAAAACTTAAGCATGAGGGATTTTCTTAACAAAAATAAGCCTTGTTGTGATTTACTCTCAGCAGCTGGAGAGGTTGTCTCTGAATCTGATCAAATCCTTTATATACTTGGAGGCCTGGGCCTAGAACAATCCAGTTCTTGTCTCTCTTACATCAAGAGGTCTCACTCATCCCATAACACTGACTGAGGCTCACTCTATCCTTCTCAGTTTTGAGAATAGGTTGGAGACATTGGAAAATCAATTTGGAAATGCAGAAGAAAATGGTTTCTCTGTAAATATCACCACTGGAGGCAGAGGAGGTAGATCAAGTTCTCACTATGCAAATAGAGGCAAAGGCTTTCATAACATATCAGGATCAAGCAACAGAAGTGGGAATTATAGAGGCGGGGGAGGAAGAGGAAGTTTTTATAAACCTATATGCCAAATATGTCATTTTACTGGGCATACTGCAGATCAGTGCCATCAAAGGATGAATATGGGTTTTTCTCCTATGAGAAGTTCTGGAAACTCTGGTCATCAAGCCAATTTGCATCAAAACAGTCAGATGAGTGCTAATGTTGCAAGTGGAATGGGTCATGAGGCAAAGGATGACTGCTATTGGTATCCTGATTCAGGGGCCACTAATCACATCACTTATTATTTCAACAATCTTAATATGACAATTGGTCAAGAAAGAGAGAAAATCCACATGGGAAATGGCACAGTTTTGTCAATATCTCACTATGGTAATTCATTTGTTAAATCTTCTCCATATAGAGACTCTAACCCATCCTTTTTACTAAAAAACCTCTTACATGTCCCATCCATCACTAAGAACCTAATTAGTGTGACAACAAAGTGTATTTTTAATCTCACCCCTCTTCTTGTGTTGTGAAGGATCCAGCCACAGGAATGGTGCTTCTCAGAGGAACAATTAAAGAGGGTCTATATTTCTTCGATCTCACCAAAATCAAATCCTAAGAAACAAATCACTTAGATCATGTTTTTCCTTCAAATTCCAAGCTTTCAATAAACTCAGCTGAGATTAAAAATAAAGCCACATTAGATGTTTGGCATTTTAGAATGAGCATGCACCCCTAGATGTTGTCTCTAAAGTTAATGAAAAAATGCTTTGTGTTCTTCTTGTATGAACACAAATGACCCTTTTCTGATTCACACACGGTTCATCATAGTGAATTTGATCTGACCCATAGTGACTTATGGGGACCAGCACCTGTCAGATCCTCACATGATTTCACATATTACATAAATTTCATTGATCATATTACTAAATTTATTTGGATTTACTTTCTTAAGAGTAAGTCAGATGCACTTAAGGCATTTATGTATTTGAAAGCCCTTGTAGAAACCCAGTATAATAGAAAAATAAAGGCACTACATATAGATGGAGGAGGAGAGTTCATTTCTATGAGTAAATTTCTATCTAAAGGTGGAATAAGTCATAGAATGTCCTGTCCTTACACTCCACAACAAAATGAAGTTGCTGAGAGAGAAAATAGACATATGGTTGAGGTAGGTTTAGCATTACTTGCTTATTCTGATGTGCCAACAAAGTATTGAGATACTACTTTTTCAACTGCCACGTACATTATCAATAGAACACCCTAAAAAACCATCAATGACAAAACTCCCTTTGAAGCCTTGAACAAACAGAAACCAAACCTACACACTCTAAGATTTTTGGGTGTCTTTGTTATTCCTTTCTCAGAATATACAACCAACATAAGCTTCAGTTCAGAAGTGAACCAACAACTTTCATTGGATACAACCCACACCATAAGGGGTACAAGGTGTTATTCACTGGAGGAAGAGTGATCATTAGTAGGCATGTTATATTTGATGAAAAGACCTTTCCTTTTTCAAAAAATAATACTCCAACACTTAGCAATAATAGTTCATTGTCAGCACCACCCTCATTAGTTATTGGTAGCATTAATGTTCTAGTTTTGCCCTTCGAACCTCTCAATAACTCTAGCTCAAATTTCACTAGCCCTAACCAGGCTTCAGCAAGTTCCTCAAACTCTACCTCACACACACATACTCCATCTCAAACACCATCACCTGCTCAAGTCTAATCCCCTTCAAAGTCTTTACAAGGAGGAGTGATAACTATTAATTTGCCTATTGAAAATATTGATACACCTGTTGTTACTAATGTCTTGAATCAGAATGCAGAAACTCAGAATTTAGGAACTCGTCCAATGCTCACCAGGTCAAAAGCAGGTATATACAAGCCTAAAGCAAATGTGTGTGAGGTGATCCAGGAACCAGTTGATGATCATGAGTCAATCAACACCCCAAAATGGAAAAATGCTATGAATAAGGAATATTATGCACTAATAAAGAATTAGACTTGGACACTTGAAAGGTTGCCTGATAATAAACAAGTTTTGGGTTTCATATGGATATACAAAGTCAAGAAGAATGCAGATGGATCTGTAGCAAAGCTTAAAGCCAGACTGGTTGCAAAAGGGTACTCCCAAGTACCAAGTTTTGATTATCTTGACACCTACAGCCCTGTTGTCAGGACTGCAACAATTAAGACAGTGCTGAGCATTGCCTTGTTTAGAAATTGGGAGATCAGACAACTTGACATTCACAATGCCTTCCTCAATAGGGACATAGATGTGGAATTGTACATGGAGCAACCACCAGGTTTTTTTGAACCAGTAAAAGAGAGTCTTATGTGTAAGCTCAAAAGTCACTTTATGGACTCAAACAAGCATCCAGAACTTGGTTTGACAATTTGGAAAAGCATTTATATCAATGGGATTTTCAGCTTCAAAAGCTAACACTTCAGTTTACTTCAGGCATGAAAAAGAGGACAGCATAATCATACTATTATGTGTGGATGATATCATCATCACAGGTAGCAACAAGAAGGGAATACAGGCTGTTGTTGATAATATCAGTAAACTTTTTTCTTTGAAGGATCTTGGAGAACTGAACTACTTCTTGGGAATACAAATCTAACATGTTCATGATGGATACTTCCTTGGCCAAAGGAAATACATGGAAGGCATCATAGAGAGAGCAGGAATGAATGGGGCAAAAGGATTGTAATCTTATGCTCTCTAATCCTCCCTTGTACAAGTTTAAGGGTAATCCACATCAAGACAGCACTTTATACAGGAGTATAGTGGGAGCATTACAATATGCTACAGTCACAAGACCTGAAATTGCATACAGTGTCAATAAAGTTAGCCAATTCATGCAAACACCTCTGGATACTCATTGGAAGGCAGTTAAGAGGATTATCATATATCTTGAAGGAACATTGAACTACGATTTGCATTTTAGTCTTTCTAAAAACCTGAACTTAATGGCATTTGCAAATGCTGATTGGGCAACAGATCCAAATGATAGGAGATCAACTATTGGTTCATGTGTTTTTCTTGGATCAAACATCATCTCATGGAATTCCAAAAGGCAGCCCACTGTATCTAGGTCGAGTTGTGAAGCTGAGTATAGAAGTTTGGCATATACAAATTGTGATGTAATCTGGCTGCAGCAACTGTTGAAGGAACTAAGAGTTGATCAGCCTAGAGTCCCAAGAATATGTGTGGATAATCAGAGTGCAATTTCCCTAGCAAGTAATCCCATGCATCATCCGAGAACCAAACATTTTGAAATTGACTTGCATTTTATTAGAGAAAAATTGCAGAATAAGACATCTCCATTCAGCATTTACCATCATATGATCAACTGGCTGATATCTTTACGAAGCCCATAGCAGGACAATCTTTCATTCGATTGAGGAATAATTTATTTGTTTTGCCGCTAGACTCACTCAAATTGAGGGGGCATGAAAATATATTATGCACAAGGAGACTTAAACTAGGTCATGCAGAGCTCATGAACACGTCACATATGGAGACAGCTCACCAAGTTGTTGGAAGCTAAGGGTTTTTCTGTCTTGTTCTTCATCAAATAAAATGTGTACTCATATAGGAATTCTAAAGGCTTCTTCTAGGGTTTGGAAGTTATATATAGAAGTATTGTAACCCTGCTTTTATCATCAACTAATGAATACACACAGCATATAGCCGGTTTTATTTTTACTGTTTCCCTATGTTTAAAGCTTTGCTACTTGTTTTATTTTACACTGATAACGTGAAGCTGTCGAGTAGGAATATTGGGACATTGAAAATGTTGATGCCGAGGACACTGAACCTGTTTGATATTTTGGATTCGCAGAATTTGGTTCTCACAAAAGGAGAGGATGATGATGATGAAATGGATGAATTAGAAGAAGAAGAAGATGGTGAAGGTTTTCTTCCTCTCTCTCTCTCTCTGTATTTTTAATATTTCGATTTTTATGTGTTTGTGAATTTTGAGTATGTGGAACTTATAATGATGGTAAACTGGTTTTTGGGCTTGGATTTTCTGGTTATGAGTAATTTTATTATATAGTTGATGGTTAAGTGTTTTAGGAGTGTTTAGACTTATTGAAAATGAATTTTTTCTGACTAACTCTAAACTTCATCACATTTTTTTAGCAAATTAGTAGATAAGTAGATGTGGATTAATAGTATACTCAAGAAACTGGCATTTAAAAAGAAACTCGTAATAATCCATTTACTATGTGAAATCAAGAGGGAGCTGTGTGAGAAATTACAATCATGGACCGATGTTTAGAATCGATTGCATTTGATACGGACCAAAATGTCCATACGTAGTACTATTTGATATATGAGAGTATTTATGGTAAGCGACCTCATTTCCTGGAAAGAGTGTTCTTCTGGGAGGTGAGCGAGTTGAGTGGTCTCTTTGGAGAAGTGAGCGAGTTGGTTTGTGAAGTAGCGACCTGGAGTATGAGGATGAGTTCTCATATAGGGTCGCGACCTCTTGTGTTTTGTATAGTGTTTGAGCTCGGTTGTGGACTTTGTGAATATCAAGCCTGTGGGCTTGAATGTGAATAGTTTATGGAGTCCCAGCGGACTATATGGAAAGAATAACAGGCTCAGGCCTATTACGGTAAGAGATTTATTGTTTATGGGAACTTGGCATATAGGAAGAGTCCTAATTCTGAGTCGGTTGTAGTGTCATGGTATTTATGGAATTGTGGTGAGAGAAGGTAACCCTAAACCGGGGGCACTTCTCTTATCCCTATAAAAGGAAGTGCATACCTCTCTTTATTTTATAAGTTGCTCTGGCTTTACCATATTATTGGCTTGTTATAATAAGTGTGAGTGTTTTGAGTTATGACTTGCTTTTGACTTAAGTATCGGAGGACCTTGACGGGTTCGAAATCCGACCCGTCCGAGGTGCTATTTTGCAGGATAGGCGAGGTCGCTAGGAGATTTGTGGAAGGCTTGGAAGATCGCTGGGACGTATTTGGAAATTGTTTCAGGTCGCTGATCTCTATCTTGAGGTTAGTACCTCATATTCTTAGTAACCAATCGATTTGGATTTATCACCACTATAAAGAAATAATCAATTTGTAAATCAAGAATGTTGAAGGAAAATGAACTGTGTAAAATATCTAAAAGTGGAACTAAGATAACGAAAATTTATACTTACATTGATCTGTAATAAGTGTATGCTTCTATGATGATGCTCCAATCCTTTGTCGGGTTATGTTATGATTAATTTTGTATTTAGCATAAGTTGCTTCTAACTTCTTTTGAGCATTTTGATCAGGAGCTGATGTTGAAGCGAATTCCGATTCATCTTGTTGATGATGTCATCTATATTTACTTATTTTTAAGAAAGTCTATTGGCAAAATTTAGTGTTTGCCAATATGCATCCAGATTACAGGTTGATTGTCGATTTTCCTAAGCATCGTCAGCGCACCAAACTCAGTTTCATTCTTTTTCTTTTTTGTTTTTCCGATTTTGATTATTTTGCTATTTTGACTCGATAATGGACTATGTTGGTAGAATGGATAATGTGTAGTCTCACACTTTTCGCCCGTAATTTTATGTTCATTCCATCTATAGAGTGTTGTTGTTAATCATTTCGTTAGACAGAAATAGCAACACAAACCAGTGTGTGGCCTTTTTTATTTGGCTATTGCATATTATAAAGATTGCTTCAGCTATCTCTTCAAGTTATTGGAAGCATTCCCTAGGTTCTATCTGAAATGAACTGCTCGCTCTGTCTTGTTTATCCAAACAATATTACTTTGATTAATGTGAAAGTGACGTTAATTTAGTAGTGTATCGTTTGCTGGTGGAGTAAGGATTTGATCCTATTTTTTAAACAAAGCTAAAATCTGGTCGAGGAATGTTTGTACTGTTTTTGGGATCATTTCCCAATGGTGGGGAGGGGGAGAAGTTCCCACTGCTGAGGAGGCGCCTCCACATTACCGTGAATAGTGCAATAGAGAGCGACTCAACTAAGGACATCCACAATGTAAAAATCTCTCAAAGAGGTTTTTCACAATTTCTTATGTATCACATTTAAGGTTCAAAAAGGCATGAGACGTGGCAAAACAGAAATGTCAAGTCTTAAGCATTGGAAGTCTACTCGTGCTTAGGCATAAAAAGATATTTTTAAATATTTTATTATTTTAATAAATTTTAAAAAAATGTATATTTAACAAATTTGTGTACATATCTTTCAATGTAGTTAGTGAAATACTAACAATCTATACAAAATCAACGTAATATTCATCGTTTCATGTAAGCTGATCATACTTTTTAAATCATAAATTATACATTTAATGTATAAAACCATACTTTTCCAAACAATTATTCACGTTTTCAAAAGTATGAATTTTACAATTTAAGTATGATGTTTCACTGTAAAAGTATGCACGTCTTGTGAAATCGTTTTTATAAGACGCTCTTAAAATAATTTTTGTGAAATATTAATTATTTGATTCTTTTTTGATTTCATTATAGATTTTGTAACATTTGGTTAAATTATTAAAAAAAATTCATGTTACTCATCTAAAAGTCATGTGCCTTTTCACGCCAATTCTCGCCTAGGCGGTTAACAAAATAAGTTGACCGTCTTTTTACACGTCTATGCATTAGGTGAAGCGTTTTTCCCGCGCCTCACTAGGCGGCACCTTTTGTCGCCTTTTAAACAATTGTCATATTAAATGTCATGTCAAAAGCAAAAAATCTATCATTTTATTCACAATGGTTAAACTCATACAACAAGTTTTTAAAGGTTACACCACTCGCACACATTCATATTTTATTATTTATTTTTTACTCTCTCTCCACCTCTATTAACCACTGTTTCACTAAATTACTCCTTCACAAACTTTGCTACATCATCTAAAAATTATTTCTCACATTGATAATTTTTTCTAAGAACCATTTTTTTTCCACATTGCTCCTAAATTTCTACCATTGTGAATGTTCTAATCATGAAGTGTTGTTGCATACATATAAATTAAAACACCGTTCTTGAAGCTCTTCAGCTTCAAATTTATCGATTCAAATGGAACCTAAGTCAATCGCATGTAGTATTATTATTTACAAATAATTAGTCACTATGTGATTGGTGGTCATTATATATATATATATATATATATA